>JAVQJG010022638.1:0-46923 GCA_036024015.1 Craterocephalus amniculus
ACAGAGACACCGGGAGGAGGGGAGAGACTGGCGAATCACCCCGCCAAGTCTTTGTTTACCACCACAGGGATTCTAAAAAACATTTATTGAGGCAAATTAGTTGCATAGTTCTCCTTTAAAATCTCTTTTTTTAAACTTTTCCATTAAAAATAAGTTTTCATAAACAGATGACAGGTGGAGACAGGTGGCTCACTCCACCCCCTAAAACCTACTGCTTTAAACATAGATGATAATATGGGGTGGAGAAGACAGCTTTGGTCCTGAATTTCTGTGTTTAAATTAAGAAATGTCACTTCATTAGGACCTTATGGAATTGTGTCCTTGTCAAAAAAGGGCACTTTATAGCTCCTTTAAAAGATGGGTCTACTTACTTGCTGGCCAGACCACCCCCTGGTGGCAGAGGGGGCATGCCACTGTCAGTAGACAGGTTCCTCATCACTGTTACCAGGTCTGGGAAACCCTCCTCTGCTGGCCGAGACAGCATCTCTAAAAACAGCAGGAAATATGTTACACAATTCAGTATTAACAGAACAGAAAAAGCCAAGAAGTGTGGAGTAAAGGGCCATGGAGCTGGGCAAAGAAAACATGAGAAAACAGGCAGAAAGAAAGTGAGGATGGAAACCAAACAAGTACATTTGTGGAAATGAGTGTATCAGAGCCTGAAAGACGGTGACAGCCTGAGGCCTGCAGCTGAGCTGGAAGTGGCATGAGGCCAGACCAATGTTCAGCCAGAGCATTCCTCTCACTCCTTCCTCTCCTGTTTTCCCCCTTTTTTGAACACCCTCTTCTCTGTCTTCCAACATTAAACGGGACCTTAAGTCAAACATCTATTCTACCTGAACTAAATAAATCGTAATTCACCATATTCTGAGAAGTTAAATTGATTAAACGTACTTTGTAATTCATCATGCCTACTGACTACATCTTTCTGTCACACCCTGCATTTTGAGGCTTTGCAGTAGATATTACAATTTATTGTCTTATCTTGTGAATAACCAAATTGGACAAGAGGGCAAAAAAATACCCAAGCCTTGGTTTTATGTAAACTTACAGTTTCCAGGTAAAAGAAAAGATAACTAGAAAGGACTGCACAATGTTAAACAGGGGCTCTTGTGCATCCAGAGGCAAAGAACAGGATGAAATTTATAAAAGGTCAGAGAAAACAACAAGAACTGAGCAGGGAATCCACCTAAACAAGACAGTGAATGTTTGAGAGGAAGAGGAAGGGAGAAAATAAGCCGAGAACTAAAAAGTGGAGATGCCTGCTGAAGAGTAAAAGGAGAATCTGATAGTGTCGTTCTCCTGTTCTGAGCTGGAGCTTACTCAGCTGGAGGTCACACAGTGAAAGCAGTAGGATCAGTCAGTCGAAAAAATACACATTCTGATATGATGTGCACTTTCAATTGAAAGGATCTTTTCTTCAACAAAAACACAAATAAATAAAAAATACAGTGAAGAAGAAGATGATGAAGAAGCATGGTGTGAACTGCAACATTCTTAAGGTGTTTAGATAACCAAAAATAATCTCATCCCTGTTATTCATAACCAAAGTACGGAATCCTTCCCCAAGACACTACCTAGATTAATTTCCCCAAACTATTCAGTAATGCACAAAGAATAAGTATCCCACAACTGTTTTCAGGAGAAATGGAAAAGGCTAGAAAAAATAAAAAACAGCATTTGATATTCCACATTCGTAATATGTTTGCACATACAGTAAATATTGTCCTTTTTTTTCTCCCTCTCCATTCGTCCATTCTCACCTTCTACTCGAGTCTCCAGATATTTGTTGAGTTCGGCTTCTTTCCTTACAGCTTCCTCTGATACTTTGGGAGCGTTGGGCAAACACACTAACACAATACTCATGTTATCCCGGCTCCCCTAAGTTGATGGTAACAGGAGAAACAAAGATAACAGTTAAGAGGTGGCGTTAATGTGTAGAGCTCAAATAAAAAGTGCAGATGATGTCTTGGGAACAGGTGATTGAAAAGTCTGCATCACAATCCACTCCTGTATAGCCGATGATAGCATGAAGATATGGACTGCTACATTACAATATAAAAAAGGACAAGCAGAAGGTTCAGTTCCACTGCAAAGACTAAATGTACACATATACAATAATAGTATGCAAAGAAATATGTTTCAGCTTTTATTTGTTTATATTTTGGTGATTAAGAATTTGCAGCTGCACGAAACCTCAAATTAAAAAGCTCAGAGAATTAGAATATTGCTTGAAATCAATAAAAAAATTGAAATACAAAAATTTCAGGCCTTTTGGATCTGTACTTGGTACATAAAATGTATTAGTTTCACCTTTTATATGCTTTTCCAGCATATTCTATTTTTCAGAATAGTACCTGTATATAGTGGATGTGATTTTACCCAGTCCCAGTAAAAACATACCAAAATTAGGTTAAACAAAATAACGTACCTTGTGCAAGCAGGTGTCCACCACGTCATTGCAGACCTTCTCCAGGTCATCACACACCTCAAGCCTAGACTTCACATAGTCGCACAACTCCTCATTGGACATGACATCCCAGATCCCGTCGCAAGCCAGAATCACAAACTGATCCTGTTCTGGTGCCCGGACCATCACAAATACTTCTGGTTCTGGGCTAACCAGCTGCTCTGTTGGGCCCTTGCCATCCACACATTTGTAGTCGTAGTCCCCCAATGCTCTTGATACAGCCAGCGACCCATTAACCCTCTGAATCATCACCGAGCCCCCGGCATTTTGAATGCGCTCCCTCTCGCGTGGGTTGCAAGGCTTGTGGTCAAGTGTGGAGAAGCACACCTGTGAATTGCGGGACAGAACAGCCCGAGAATCCCCGCAGTTGATGAAGAAGAAGTGGTCTGGTGACAGAAGAATTCCTACTGCCGTGGAGCCACTGCGATCCATTCCATTTCGAAGGTCGGAGAAGCTACGCATGTGCTCGTCGATCTTCAGGAAGCCTGTCCGGATACCGGCTTTTACAGCTTCCACTGGAGGAGGAAGCGGTGCAGGAGAGTCACTGGTGGAGCCGTCTGATCCAGCCTGGGAACCTCCAGCTCCTAAGCTGGCAGTAATTATATGTTCTAGAAGGTGCTTAGAGCAGTAGTTGGCAACCTTTGATCCAGCATGGCCATCATACACGGCAAAAAAGGACCAGTCAGTCATACCAGGAGTCTGAAGTCCCAGCACAGCTGTGTGAGCGTCTTCCATCTCCACCCGCCAGCCCTGCATGGAGCTGAGTCCATAGCGCAGGCCGTTACCCTCACCGTGTGAGTTGTGCTTCTCCGTTTTGGGCTTGTCCAGGAACGCACCCATTGCTCTGTCCTAGACGGACCCACTGACAACTGTGGGAGAGAGGAAAGACACAAAAAGAGACAACAATAAAGTTGAAGAGCATTTGAATGAGAAAAAGTAATGTCCGTTCAGAGTGTCAAGCTTCTGATTTATGAGCATCCAGAATCAAACTTTGAGCGGCAAGAGCATCCCACCGCTTTTGCTCTGAACAAGAGAATAAGAGTGCTCCTGGGGGCACAGACTGTGTCAGGAACCATCAGTTAGGCGGTTGTGACCGAGTTACTTTGACTGTTCTGCCCCGTTTATCTTCCTGCTGTTCAACAACAGAAAACACAACAAAAATTTATGTTTCATAACATATTCCCATAAATTTTAAAAGTGAATATATTTCATATTTCATAGTCTTATCAGTTCCATTTTGCGTTTCTTATCCATTTTGGACAAAAAGCTCAGACTCAGCAATCACATCATCAAAAACTAAAAAAGTTTACTTTTGTTGAGGGTTTTTTCAGTGTGGTATGGAAAAAAAAAACTGAAAAGTTCAAGCTCTTCATTTTGTTCCAAGTGATGTGTTCATGTGTGCAAATTTCCAACAGCAATAACAGGAAATGCGGAGCCTCATTTGGCTCTGAGCATTATAAGTTTACAACTTTATAAAAAAGTCTCTCATAATTTCCATTAAAATTAACTGCGATAATGTGTGTTGTTCAATAAAACTGACAAGACAAAGCTGTGCTGCAAAACAGGCGTCTGTGAGCATGCCTATGATTACAGAACCCAGATGAATGTCAGAAAATGAACCCTGCAAAAATCCAACAAAGATCCGTTGTCAAAATGTATAAGACCTGGACAGCTATGTTCGAGATAGTTTCTTTCTCATACCGGCCAAAAGAAATAGTTTAAACAGTCATAGCTCGCTATCCATAAATAGCACATCCACTTTAGTTTATGCTTATAAAGAATGAGGAAAAGCTTAAAAGGTTCTGTGGCAAGCCAGAACTGGCTACTAAAAGCATTACAAACTCCAGAGTGTATCAAGATGATATTTGGCAGTAACTGCACCTGCATTAGCTAAATGAACAACATCAGACTGTTTAATAAAGACTAATTCTCTATCAAACCGGGGCTGACTGTTTACATAATATGAGAATATACACTCTGTCAAACTACTTATTAACATTTTGGCCATGGGAATGTAATAATGTCAAAGCAGGCACACTCATGGATCCAGTTTCTTACTGTGTGGATAGAGCTAAAAGGCTAATAGATTTTGTTAGGGATAAAAACTGCCTAGCTTCTCACATCTCATTTCTACAAAGAGGATTTCAAATTAAAGCTAAAATTATTCATCAAATTTTAATTGAAAATTTTTGAAAAGACTGAAATAAGCACTACTCAGAAGAAGACTAGTCAGCTATACCAAATTTAAAAAAAAAAATTAAAATTAAGAAAACGTGAAATGCTACACCCTATACAAAAACAAAACTTGCAGAAATGAGGCCATCTTTGCTTGCTGATACTGTATATTGTTAATAAGTTTAATCCAGTATGCTTGAACTGGTCCCAGAAAAGTCTTCACACATTACCTTGCACTGGGAAAACGAAATTCACATGAGTAGCAGCATTGCTACGGCATCACAGTGGAAGATTTTAGTTAGTTAGTTTAAGTTAGTTTTATTAAGATTTGAAATGAAGTAATTAAGGTAAAGCATAGATAACAAATTTCCTTGAAAGCAAATTATTTCTATAACAAAAACAAATGGAATATAGACAACACTGTGTGTGTCTGTATGACTTTCAGTTTAAGCACTGTGTGGGACTATAGTCAAAATAAAGCTCTCGCTGTGTGTGCGGTCTTCCTCCGTCTGCTGCCCCCGGATCATAGATCATCAACACCTGTTACTGCAAACATTATGACTGCTGCTCACACAATACGTCCACTTATTTTCTGCCCATTTCCATCTTCTATTTGGTATATTAGACATATGATATACAGGTGCAGATTTAAAAAAAACGCTCACATCAGCTCTCCATAAGAGGCCCAGTTCACGAGATTTTTATTTATTAAATGGGTAGTCCACCCTAAAATGTGTTTGAGCTTTAAACAACAACATATTATTTACTTGTAATGAAGATTACCGGTACTAATCCTACAATTTGTATCTTTTAATATCTTTTAAAAATCATGCTTTTGTGATCAAACGGGACTCAAAACACCCCCTACAGGAAAAAAAAACAGGTTTCGGTTTTCATGATGTCAGCCTGTACTCGTGCAGAAGTTTGGCAGTGGGTGGTGTTACACAGAAAGCAGGGGGTGTACTTAAACTTTAAGATTCTAAATCGGTCCGAAATTTCTCAGAATTGTTTTTTCAATGACTACAAAAGCATTTGACTCATTACTTTCAAAAGTTACTGTTAACCGAAAAAGAAGTGATTCAAGTTTTCAGGGTGAGCAAAAATAAATGTTACCTCTTTGTGAAGATTTCAATTTTGGTTTCGATTTTTGAAATCACTTAACCTTGAAAACTTTTTCTTGAACGTGACCCGTTTCCTTTCAACTTATAAAAACAATTCCTCAGAGCTCTTTCTAGCAGAGAAATGCATTAATTTTGAAATGCAAAATAAACGTTTTCATAGGCAGCATGCTATTTAAAACTGAGCATTTACAAAGCTATTCGCTATATCCCCAAAACCAATTAGCTCTTTCAAGTACACAGTGTATACAGACAAGGGCAAACATGTTTAATAAATCTTGAAACGAGCCTAAATAATCCACTGGTCTGACAATTGTTTTTAACCAGCATCCACAGCTCAAAGAATGATAATCACCAAGAGTCCAACTTCTGTTTGGTTACACAGCTGAGTGGCACCAGAGTGGCTGCCATAGCAACAAGTAGATGCTAGTACGTACATCATGTGACCCAAGGACTACACAACCATCTCATTGTGTATCCATGTGTTTGTAAACATTCATGAGGTTATTTATGGAGTGCTGATGTATTTGTTTTTTTAAAGGCTAAAAGGTGGGAAAACTGACCTTAGCCTGATTTAGTCATGTTGCAAAATTCTTTTCCGCTCATTTGCTGTGAGAGTCAGGGTTGAAAGCTGGCCAGCAGACTGGCTCAGAACAACCACTGTTGTCAGACTTCATTCAAGCAGGACAGCTTTAACAAGCTAACTCAATTTAACATTCAGCTGCTGATGGGATCCACACTGGGCCAGATTAGGCTGTCAAACGCAACCCACAGACTGCAAACATTAGTGAACTACCATTGATACATAAAAAGCTCTCTTCTGACTCTTGCTAGATTATACAAAATGTCTATTATTTGGTGGATGATTTTTTTAAATATCACAAATTTCATGTGCACAGTTTTAGTGGGAAAATGACAGGAGAAAGTCATTAAAGGACTGAATTTGCAATAAAACTGGTGGTTGTCAGAGGAATATCAAGTCCATTAGCACATGGTTGCAGAAAGAAACAGACAGATTAAAAGAATATATTGAAATAATAATAATAACAATAACAAAAACAATAATAATAATAACAATAATAATAACTATATGGATTTCCATTTTCTCATGAAGAGAGGTGGTTTTGATGTTTCTGAAGATGAATGAAAACTATAACACTGTCTCTTGTTCTTATTCAGCCTTGAATAACAATGGTTGAGTAAACAAACTAAGCTGAGGTTGTCGACATGGAAGTAAAGAAGAAAAAGTCTTTTTTGTTTACATGTTTCACATTAAATGAAAGAAAGGACTAAATCTATTGCGTGGATTATGACAACACTAAACTGTTCAAATATTAAACACACATGGAAGGTTAAGATGGTAACGGTCAGAAGCAGAATGAAGCAGACTGGCACGGGATTAGGAAAACCTAAGAAAACCAGATTAAACCACGCATTCCTCAGCATGAAGCAATCACCATACAGTTAAAATCACATAAGTTTCCCTATATTGTCAAATATTTCTTTTAAAAGGCATTAAAAACTAAGCTCTGTTTAATATGGTTGTATACAGCTGCTGTATAGATAGAAGAGATGATCATTCCTCCAACATTGGTAACAACTAAGAAAATATTCCTGTGGTCTGAAACCACTTACGTTAAACATCAACATTATCTCTGAAAACAGAAGTGTCCTCAGGCACCATGATAAGCAAAGCCGAACGTCCAACAACTCTCATCTTAAGAAGAAAATAAGAAAATTAAAGTGGCCTCCATCTTTTCTAGTCATGTTGGCCACTCAAAATGGTTACACCAGATAAAGTGCTGAGCAGGCTACCATGGCCCAAATATCACGCCTCACTACAGTGTCACGCAAGACACACTTCGAATAAGATGTCAGACCAATCTATAAAGTTTGCATACCATTTGATTTGTGCCAGCAGAAACTCTTCATCCTATACCTGTTGTATTATTCTCATTTAATATTTATTATAGATTTTTCCCTGTATATTTTTCTCTCTTCCACTAATCTCCATCTTCTGGGTCAATTTAATTTCACGACATCTTCTCCAAACTCATGCTTTAAAACACAAAAAACCCTTATTTGAATAGGGAGTCTTCAACACATTTGCACCTGCCAACATTTGCACAATCAATAAATTCTAGCTTGCACAAGCCTATTACTTCACGATAATTGGGAATTTAGTAGATCCAGCCCTTTGTCTTATCTCTTACTGTCTATTCCTCTCCCTTTTCCTCTCTTCCTTCAATGCTTCCTTGTGTTCTTACTGAATCAACCACAGTTCATGTTTAAAGCAGGCCACTGAGTTTCTATCCGTTTGCTAGCATGTGACTCAAGCAAGACCAGAATGTGGAGGGGGTTTAAAGTTTCAGACTTTTTTCAACTTTCTTTCTGCTGGCTTCTCTTTTATAACTTTAAAACATGGCATCAGAATATTCTATTCATGCTTCAAGTTGATTCAAGATGATGCATGATTCCATTTGATAAATCTTTTGGAAAGATACTCTGAATTCAGCAATTAAAATTAAACTAAAAATAGGAACCAGTTATTCTGGTTTCAGAAAACAAGAATAATCCTGGACACAGTCATGGTAGAACATCCGATCATCAAAGATAATCTTTTACACCAAGGACATCATATTATCAACATTATGATCTGAATGTTGGGGATTGATCATAAATTCAAGTAATGTACAAATTTATGATTAGAAATTGACATTTCTCCAAGCTTACTAGAATGAAACTGAAGTTTGATAATGCCTATGACAGCAGTTTTAAATCAGGGTTAAAAACCTATTTGCAGCCTTTTATGATGATTGATTTTTTTTTTCTGAGAGTTTCTTTCTTTCTTTAATTTTCTTATTTTGTGATTTTATTTTTGATTTTGATTCTTTTTATTGCTCTCTTGCTATAATGTTTCCAATGTTTGTATGTTAAGCACCTTGAATTATCATGTACATGAAATGTGCTATACAAATAAACTTGCGCTGCCTTGCCTATGACAATTAGAATTTACCAAGTTGAAGATTTTTTTTTATAATCTGAGCTGTCAAACGGCAATAAAATAAGGACATATAAGGACATGTTCATGGGACTGGCAAGACTATACAAACAAATACAGTAGTGATACGTATCACATGCGGTCTTGCACATATTTTTCATTAATTTGGACAACATGTTATGATACAAATTGTGTCCAGCAGGGAATCCGATTAACCAGCAATGAAACTCTTGCTTTAAAAATAAAAAAATGAAACACTCTTTGACGACTCATCACTGGAGTAGTATCAAAAGCTGTCAATTTCCCGGAACGAGAGCTCTTTGGACACAATCATCTTCAATGCAGTGGCGTCTGGAACTATGGGGCAGTTATTTGACCAGACTGGAGTCTATCAGACCATGCCCAAAGAGGACGGAAAGTAAATGTGTCATGTTATACTAGACTGAGTGGTTTCTTGGCAACAGAAAGAGCATATGAGCTTGTATCTACCTGCTCTCTTCATCCAGAAGCCTGCCTGCCATTAATTTAACTTCCAGGCATCAAAAGTTGAGATACGATAAGATGCAGTGAGGAGAGTACTTATGACATGATAAATGGTTTAAGAGCAATTCCTGTGGGATAAACTGTAAAAGCACATGCAAAGTGTTTATGCTATATCTTAATTCAAAATGGTGTTATCAGAAAATGTATCGGCAATTATCCCTAGTCTTTCACTGTCCAGCCACATGCATACACTTCATCCATCTATCCCTCTTGATGCAAACTATATTTCAGCTACTCAAAGGTTTCAGTTAACAGTGTTTCTGAGTATGCAGCTGGATGTGAAGGGATTCAGTGAAAACAGATACCACCAAAAGAGTGGAGATAAATGTCTTTGGGCAAGCCCATAAACTCACAGTAGTCACAGGCTAAAACAGCATGGCTAGTGCAGGATTTCACATGAGGGTGCCAACACAAACATGCCACTGATTATGCAGCCATTTCTGGAACACACTGTCACACAAAAACATTGCCAATTGCACAGCCCCACATCAACATCCCAATAAAAATACCCACAAAACAGCAATAAAACAAGTGAATTCCTGTGGTCATGTTTCCTATGCACAGAACCTGAACACAGACAAGCGCCTTAAGTAAGCATTGGCTATACTCATCAACAGTACAAACAGATTACGGGATTGTTAATTACTCCATGGTGGTACAGAACAGGTTGGGATTAAGAGTCTGTTATATGGGCGTCTTATGGAGAAGCAGTCAGGATCAATGAACCACCTCAAAACCTGTTGAAAACACTCGTACATCAGATTTAAAGACATAAACATCACTTCTTGAATCATGCCTAAGAAGACGAATTAAATACATTTTTCGCAAATCATATTTCGTTAGTGTTAGGGGTGCAACTGCTTACCGCCACCATAACAGTCTTATTCATCAAATGTACGACACATACAACAGGTTGACGTTTGCTCACCTGATTGATACAAGAAATTATAATATAACTGACTTAAGACGATAACATGTTTGAAAAAAACGCCTAACGTCAAATTCTTTAACCAAGTAGAAACACGGACATGTTAACGAGCGTTACACTCTGTCAGGTCGAGAGATACCTAAATTTCACGGCTCTGATCCACAACTGACGTTTGGTAAGAGTCTGCTTTTCTTAACTGAACATGAGGCCACTTACATTAAATGATTAGCAGCTAGCGAAGTTCACAGTTGTCAAAGTGTTGTCTAATGTTACACGTTAGCGGATGAGTAACCGGTGTTGAAACGTTGCCTGCTGGAAGGATTGAGTGTTACTTACGTTGTGTGAAATGTACTGTCCCAATCTGTTCTCCTTGTTGTGCTTTAAGTATGATAAACAAGATGTGCTGGTTGACGCTGGTTGCTGCTGGCTGCTGCTTTCGATTCTCGGCCCCTGGTCCTCAGCTAGCTTTGATTGAGCTAGCTAGCATTTCACACGGTAAGTTCTCCTTTGAGCATATCTCTGCATCGGAATAAGGCTTTTATATACATGTTTGCACATTTATATATAGGAAGGAGCCAAGAAATAACTCTAACTAAGACTGTCGGTATAAAAAAAACGTTCGAGAAGTCAGAGTATATTTATGATTTTGAGACTAAGCTAATTTTCTGGCTAAAGCTACACGTACGAGGCAGATGACGTACCTTTTCAGTATCTAGTTTAGAGGCGGAGCCAGTCTGTTGCCCTCTGCTCTGATAGGACAGAAGCTAATCCAGAACTCAGAGCCAATTGGTAAAATTTTAAGTCAATCAAATGTCAATTTTAAAAGAGTAAAAATGTACGTTTGCTGGTAAAACAATGATCTTGGGAATTACTTTTTAAAATCTGCATATTATGTTAACTTTTAGGTGGTCAACACCCTTCACAGTCTTTGGTCAATGTATAAAGCATTTTTACCGAAGATGCCCCTATTCATTTGGGTTTCTAACTCTACAATCCCTATTTTATTATGATATTGAGGTTGCAAAATTACAAGCTGCTTGGACAGACCTAGTCTTGGCTGCAACAAGAATAGTTTAAAAAAAATAATAATCAAGAAGTATTTTTTTAAAATATGAGAAAACACAAATAAAAGAGTAAATACATCTATGTAAAAACTGTGCAGTACACATGTTAATGAAAATATAAATACATAGAAATATACATATTACTAATAAAATCTAAAAGATTAGCTCACATTTCCATTTACTTTCACTTTTACTCATTCTTTTCTATATATATATTTGTGTATAGTTTTTAAAAATACATTTTCTATATATTTTCTTGGGCTACATTCATCATTATATGGAAATTCTGTTTTCTGCTTTTTACATCTTCCTGCTTTTTAGTGACTCTGAAAGTAGTTATCGTCAAGCCAATGTTCAACAATATAAAGTCATTTAAATATTAATAAGTATTTAATTTCCTTACTAAGATGCCTCTAAAACCTACAGTTCTGGAAGAATTTGTGTTTTTATTGGCACTTTGTTGCCTGTCACCATATATTATTTGTTTACACAAAATGTTTTACCTTCTCTGTTCCAACGTGCACCACAGCCAAAAAAGTTTTTTGTTCAAAGCCTGTTTGTTAAAAGCATCTGTTAAAGTTTTACGTGTACTATGCCATTCTCTTATCAGGCCGTATAATGGCTGTGTAATATTTAACCCAAAATTCTGATTGTTCCTTGAAATCTGCGGAATGAACATAAGGTTCAATGATAAAGGAATCTATTTTAGAAAAGAAATTAAACCATTATCTCTTCGCGAAGCCAGATCTATTCGAAAGATTTTATCAGCATCACTGTCTTTGTTCGCGTTGCCAAAATATACCAGAAAAAACATTATCATACAGTCAATTCCTATACAACATACGCCATTCCTGGACACAATAAACCTTCCATCACCATGTCGACAAACAGCCTACACATGAGTTTTAGGAAGGTAGAATATGTTGGAAATTACGCCATAGTAAAATGTGGATGATGAGTAAACTATTTGTGGAGTGGGAAAATAGAAATCTACATTTTCTTAGACAGCATTCTGTTGCATCTTGTCCATTTAGACTTCCATTTTAGCAGCTGTAAGTGTAATACTGAACGGATACGCTAATGTTAGTCCTGGAAAATTATGTTTCTCACGTTTCACCTGATGACTTGTATTAACTTCCCTCTTACCTTGTCAGAGGGCCAAAACACTGATCGATGTGCCGACAGGTAAGTCTAGGGGCGTTTTCACATGGCGTGCTCGGGCCCGTGCCGTGCCCGGGATCGATTGTTCACATGCCAGTGCTTGAACCAGGCTCGGGCACGCTTGGTAATGTCGGCGCCAGAACACTAGGTGACAGTGTTGAGGAAACTTAGCTGATAGCTAACAACCGAGGAAAATCTTCAGCACAGTATATCAATAACAAAGCGAACTCGTCTTGTTACTTAGTATTTTCTTCTCCACTATGGATGCAAGCCAAGCAGTCATATTTTACGTTTTTACCGTTTTAAATCACTCCACAGTAATCTCGTTACGCTCGCGATCGCCACGTTTGTTTAGAGTGAAGCTAATGTTGTTGCTAATGCTAAACCTGCCGGTAGGGTCGGGTGTTTTGCTTTGATCAGTTCCGCTTGTAGCCCACATGTCAAGTCCGGCACGGCCTGGATTGCGTCCACAAAGCACTGATCCGTGCCCGAGCACGGGTCCTGGACTACCTCCCATCTGGGCCACCCGTGCCGCGCCCGGGCCCGGCCTGTTTGCATTCACATGGACAAAATTTGTGGTCAAAAGTGCTCGGACCCGGGCCGGAGCACGCCATGTGAAAAGGCCCTTAATGGAGTGAGAGTACCACCGCTGGTACAGTTACCACAGCCAGACTCCAGGGCCAGCATTCACGAAGAATCTTACGGCTAAAACTAGCATTGACACTTGCGGCCTACAATTTAATTTATATCTTAATTTGATCCAGCTGCACACTTCCTGCAGTAGTGATGTGGGGATGTTTTTTTCTTTGTTTTACCGTCTGCGGGTCTGATCATGTAAAACAATCCTGCCCTGACCAAACAACCAAACAACTTTTCACAACTCGCCCCGCTGTCAAATACACAGTTAGGAGCTGGGCTATGACGAGGGCAGAACTGCTGCGCTATTCAATATTTGCTGCGCAGTTTTGCTCCGGTCATGTTTCTACGATTAGCGCCTGATCTATAAAGATTGCTCCTGTTATTATTTGCGGAGCAACAGTATTTAAATGAGGATTTTGCGTCGCTCTTTGCTCTGTCGTGGAAGGATCCAGAGAGAAAGGAACCCCAAACGCAAAAAGAATTTCTATCCCATTGAGGTTGAAATATTAGTAGAGGAGACAAAAAATAAATAGTTATGAGCTACAGAAAGAAATCTAAATGCCACCAGAAGTGCTGCATTATCAGTTCAAGTTCAAGTTATTTATAAAGCACACTAACAACAACCTATCGGAACCTGAGGGGCTGTACATTTAAAAAATATGCAGGGAACAAATAATAAAAAATAAAAGTTTAAAAGCTATGAGGAAAAAGAAAGAATAGAAATTAGGAGTGACCCCTAAGAATTGACGTTTCTTTGATTTGATTCTAATTTAATATTGAGCCTACAGGCTATTAGAAGGACCTTCTACATTTATGTCAGATCTAATGAATCAGATCATTCTAGATAACTAGAATAAAATATAGAATAGAATAAAATATTTATAAAATATTCTAGAGGATGAGGCGAGACAGAGAACCAAAGAAAAAAATGCTCGTAATAAAAAACCTGTTTATGAAACCGGTGGGGCCGCCAGAAGAGATTCGTCTGACCAATATTTTGGAACAGGTGCAGCTCACTGCAATGAGTGGATAACTGGTGCGTCGGGGTCTGTAGGCGTTACCCACGGGGTGCTGCAGTGTCTTGTGTGGCACATCGCTGAGTCCAGATAATCAGGCCATCGCTGCACACACAAGGCAGCTGGTCAGTGTAGTGTGGGCCGATAATAGGCATTAACGCAAAAGAACTAGGTAAAGGCGATCAGGTGTATAGTGAGGGATGTCCATGCCAGCGGCTCCAGAGTGCAGCAGCAGGTCCTGCAGGGGACGGAGTGGGTGCGCACTGTGCACCACACATATTCTGTGCGCACCCTGTAGGTAACTGCAGACCCAACACACCAGTTATCTGATTCTTGCAGAAAGTGAGCTGGACCTGATCCAAACTATTGGTCAGATGAATCTCTTCTGACGGCCCCGCCGGTCTTATTTACAGATTTTTTATTACCAGCATTTTTAATTTGGTTCTTCATCTTGCCTCCTCCTCTTAACTTCATCCGCTGTTCTTCCGGTTTGATTTGTATTGTATTTGATCAGCCATTTCTTGGTGTACTGGCTGATTGTATTCTACCTCAGTAGACTGGGGAAAAGATACATATTTACACTTACACATATTCAGTGATCTTAGATGTAACCACAGCAGCTTGGGACCCTCCAACCTAATCATGCTGGGCACCAGCTTGGTCACATCTTGCTGTGGGATGGCATCCCATTCCTCAACCAGGAGTTGTTGAAAGTGGTTTTGTGCTAGTGACTCTAAAACACTGATTCTAAATTAGGTTATATGAGGGCCACAGTACAGCAGGTTTTCCATGTATCCTTGCTAAACACCTGACTGTAATCAATGAGTCATGGTGTAGAACTTGATTGGCTGTAAGGTCCATTTAATTTGATGCAACGTGTTGAAGCAAAAAAAACACTAAACATCTGCTGGACTGTGGCCCATGTAGTACTGAATTGAGTATTGGCGCTTTCTAGAACATACGGCTCACTCAAGCTGATCCCAGAAGTGTTCAGTAGGGTTGGGATCCGCACTCACAGCAAGTCATTCCAATCCTCTCCACTTCCAAATTCTGGAGGTTTTCTCTGATGATCCTGGTTTTGTGTCCAGGAGGAAAGACTTAGGTTGCAGATTCTGGAGATATGGGATCACCTGACACATGGTGGCAATTTGATCTTAAAAGGGTGAATATCATCAGGAGAATTTTGCTGAACATTTCAGCACATTTTGGGAGCCTCTACCCACACATTTAGTTGTGTTGCTCATTCCACAGAAACACAATCTCAACAAGTTACTTATTGTCACAGTGACTGAGCTGAAAAATGATCAGCCAATGCATATTTCCTTACTTTGCTCCAAATGTATGATACTTTTTAAATCATGACATCGACAGTTGTTTCTGTTAGAGTAGTTCATTTATTATCAGTTATTATATTATCTGAGCCATTTAGTGTTTACTCACAGTCACCACTCTATAATCTTTAACATATGTGTAAACTGAGATCCTGGTATGCGCAGCTGTTAAACTTCCTTAACCCACAAAACCAGGGTGTGGGAGATTGACATCTCGTGCCCTCTTGCTCTACTCCTTAGGGAGGAGTCGTCTGTTGGTGTCTGTTGTTATTGTGATAACCTTTGACCTCTTTTGTGCTTGTGGTCTCAATAAAAGGTCGCTACCCCAGGAGGAACTTGGAAGTCAGGCTCAGAGCACTGCTGTGACAGTTGGCTCAAGACCTGATTTCCCCTTTGCAAAGCGATCCAAAAAAATCTCAACAACTGTGTCTTGTCGTTCATTGCTGACAGTTAGACCCAACAGTTTCCTTAACCTTAAATTTAATTTCTGGCAACTGAAAAACAGGTCAAATAATTACAATAGAGCTGTATAGATTTCTATGAGCAACAGTGTTATAACTCAGGAAGGACATATGCGGCTTTTTAGGTTCTTTATGCAGTGCTTTTTGCTCAATCAGCACATTAGGGATGAATAACTTCTGATAATAATAACCTCTACCAGATTACAGAAATGTGTGATTGTGTTCAACCAATAATTGTGAAAACGGCATTAAAAAATTCAATGAACTGAAATGGAAAGGTTTTATGGAGTGCGTTGTCTTTGTGTTGGTACTTCTTGTATTTTTAATTCCATTATTTCTCCTTTACTCACACTTTTAAAGCACACAGATGTGAATGAGGCCATTATAGAGTAATCACAAGGAATCTGATTTATTGGGCTGGGGAAGGGCTGCATGAGGCCCCAGCAAAACAAACTAAATTAAACCTTAACTAACATCAAAGAGGGCTCTGTGGTCCACTTTGATTTTCTGCAATAAAAACTCTCCGTCTCTTAGTGATACTTTCTCCATGTTGGCAATCTCCCACTTTACCTCTACTGAAAAGACAGCAAAAGCAACCAAGCTGAAGGAGATGGACTAGCTCTGTATGTCTAATAGCAGCTTCAGCAGAGTTGGGTTAGTATAGAACTACTGACCCTGTTGGTCTCACTTGATTAATTATGAAATGGTGCATCTGTCTCAGAGGGGGATGAGCTGATAAGGCTGCCCCATGGAGCAGACGTTGCCCCCATCAAGAGACAAGGACAGTCCCACAGGGTGTCCACTGCACAGTTCAGGGCCAATTACCAACCTGCTGCATGACCGCAGTTCAGAGATGTCATTTCAATCTAATACCACCACTATAATTGCCATTGTTTTCCCAGTTAGAAGGTTATGGAAATGAGATCTTAAAAGTCACTCAATTCAGACCATAAAACTAGCCAGCTTTGTTTGGGCTATTAATTCCACAACTGTTGTATTCAAAGGCAAAAAAATACGCACAAGAGACTCTGCCTGCAACATTTATGAGAAAAAAAAAAGAAAAACCTGGAACATTTTAGTGTAATGAAGTGGTGCATTTAGCACAATTGTGCCTGTTTAAACTGCATTTTTATTTTAAAACATGTATCTAACAAACTATCTATTGTAAGGAATTAAACCATGTTGGCATCACATTCTCCTTTTTTTGCTACTGCACTTTTCCTCTGTATTGGGAAGAAGGAATAAAAGAAAAACAAAATCAATAAATAAAAAATGCAGTAAACACTGCAGGACTTATTGTGCCATCACCAGCTTTGTTATCGCTGTCACTATCTGTTTTTCACACTGGTTAAGCAGCACACTGCAATAACATGTCCCCTGTTAATTTTACAGTCAATTCCAGAGGCTGCACTCCACTCGCCTTCCCTGTGCTGTTATTTCCCCCAGGACACCAACATGAGGGGCTTTGAAAGATGGGAACAAATGAAGGTCAGAAAATATAATCATAGATGCTGGAAGGCCAAGACCTCCACTTTATTATGACAAAGGACTGCATTGCTAATAGAAAGGAAGTGATTCACTGTTGGACGGGCTGGGAAGACACTTTTTCTTTTTCTTTACTTTAATCAGTTTAATGCTGGGTCCTACAGGGCTGCCCTCTGAAACTGTCTTCCAAATACACAAGTTTTTCCGATAATCAAAGTGGACATCTTTTGGTTCAGCTACAGAGTGAGGTGCCAATCCTGGAAAAGATGTTTCAAGTGGAAATGCATCCTTCACTCTGCTTCCCCCCAACTAATCTGACTAATTACTCAGTTCTATGCTTCGGCTGCTTTTTGCCTCCAAACATATTAGTGAAGATGATGATGAGTGACAGGAACTTTTGCATTCCACCCGTGTCCCCCTTCAGCATTTAGTATTGAAGGGGAGTTGACATATGCCCGTCAGTCACTCACCTCCTGCCTCGGCCTTCAAGCTATCAGGCCCGTTGCCAGCAGGTCACAACCAGCCGGCATCACTCTCCTTTTCTTTTTTTTCATACTGAGAGGTGCCAAATCAAGACCATTCAAAATCATTATGCCAATCCAATTACCACTTTCACTTTTTTCAGACGTTAGTTATTTGAAATGATTTTCGACAGACTCTTCAGATATCTTCATTTCTTCGCACTGAGCACAAATAGGAGCAGTTGTTAATGCTTCACCTTTAAGCACTAAATGAAAGGTTTTGCTGTTTTCAAAAATCTACTAAATCGATCAAATTTATCCAAAGTAATGCCCTTTTCAAAGTGCAGTTAAAAATCAAACCTGTTCAACTCTAACTAGAGCTACAAATGAGTTTATCTACATGCCAGATACTTGACAAATGCTATGTTAAACTCATCCATTTGTTTTATCGATCTCTTTTTCATGGATTACAAGTTAATCTTTAACTTTTTTCTCTGCTCTTGGAATTTCCTGTTATCGACTCATCCTGCTCTGGGACCATGGACATAACATATCCACAAAAGGTATTAAATTACATAAATATCGCTGTTGTATGTATGTTTGTTTAAAACCATAGGAAACAGCTGATGTGATATTCTCTTTCCAATTCTCCCAGAACTGCTGATACAGTCTATGGTCTAATTAGTCCCACATAATCATCCCTCTCTCTACAATTTATAGAAAACTGCATTAATTTCTTGGTTTGCAAGCTTGTCTGTTCATTAGCCATTGCATTACCATGGAACTTCAGAAAACAAAAAAAAAAACCATCAGTGTCAGCTCTCACCATGGGGTTCCTTACAGGAACAAAAAGAAACGCTGTAATGCAGTGACAAGGAGTCAAACCTTTGCAGAGTTTACCATTCATCTCTAACTCAAGCTGGATGAGTTACAAATACAGAGAGTGACTCTAAAAAGCAGAAACTGTAATATTCCCATTGAGGAAAGACAAAGTGTTGTAAATGAGTGGAACAGCAGTGTGTTGTAATGTAGATTGATACCCTCATAATAATTGCGCTCTACTAAGCAGGCTTTAAAGAACCCTTCAGCTATCTGTCCCTGGTGCTCGGTTTATTTCTTTCTCACTTTGATTGCATGGTAGACCAGCTCCAAGCACAACTGGTCCCACTTATCATGCAGACGAACGCAGTGATACACACAGCTGTGTATGACTCTACATAATGAGTTTTACAGTTTGTGCTTTATCAATGCTCCATACAGCATTTTTTAGCATCTTTTTGTTCTGTGTCTGGTGCATATTTCAAAATAAAAAACAGCTGTCTTTTGATTTATTCCTCAGAAAAAAATAAGTTGGTTTCATTTTTGTTTAAAAATTGTGCTCTGATTTGAAAATGGTTCATTCTGGACAAAGAACTAAATAATTTCGCTTTAACTAAATGGTAAGATATTTACTTACTTTTTCAAAGACTGTATTATCTAAACCAGGGTGTGTTGTGCTGCTGTTCATTCCTCATCTATTAACAAAAACATAATGATGGAGCTCACTACATACTGTATGCATATCATCTACCCACAAGTGATGATTTAACCATCACTGATATCTGAGCTAGAAGCAACACCTCCCTTCACATATTCCCACTCCTTCTTCTTGACAACCCACCTCCTACAACCTCAGTGCTGTTGCAGCATGAAAATGGCTATCTGCTCTGCACAAGTGTGTGTCTCATCAGAGAAGACAACATTTTATCCACCCTTTCCTGAGCACAGCAAACTCCCATCTATCCTCCTGGACACATTTGCCGAGTGTGACAATGATTTCACAAATTCCCAGTGTGGGAGGAGAAACCATCCGTTAAACCTATACCTACTGTGAACTGTACATCAATTACCCTGAAGCAACGCTTCTAAGCTCACTGCCAGGAGTCCTGGTATCTTTTTTTCCCCCTCATGCCTGTCCAGCTACCTGGCTAACTGACAACATCAAGGAGATTTAGTACAGAGCCTCAGTGGACCTGGTTGGGACATTCTCAGTTGATGGGAAACAATAATTACAGCTGAGGGGCGAGGCTTGCTGGGAGTCTGGAGCCGTGCAGAGATTCAGTGTCATAAGGCCAATACATTCCTGGGTGCCTGTAAGAAATGGTTGCTTCATTTGTCAAAGCGCAAAAATTAAGCTGCAGATTTTGGCTAATTAAATTCTATGAAGGTCTTATTGACGAAAATCTTTTAATGGCCACTTTTAGACCTAAAATTCAAATTCTGACTTGGGTGCATAATTTGATATTGAAACCAATTTGCAAATAAAGTCAGTTATAGTATTAATGAAGCAAGTAAGTATTTAAGATTCTTTCAGTTTTAATAGTCTACTTTTAGAATAATCGCAAAAATGTTTATGGACTACAGATGCATGAGACAGTAGTAGGGAGAAATGGACGAGGACACCTCCCATAGCTCTTCAGTAAATAAACTCCCTGTATCTACAGAACCCATTTAGGATCAACACGGACAATAAAGTGCCGACCCAGCCATGTCCACACATCCCAAAGTCACATCTTAAGCACCATCGTTTTTTACACCTTTATTCACCGTCATATCCCTGTTTTACTCCCCGTCATCCTGCTGCACTTTTTTACTTTCACATTCCCAGCTACGCTGTATTTCTTCCACTCTCCCTACAAATATTTGTCTCCTTTCTTCTGCTTGTTTCAGAATAGAAACAGGGGAATCTTCCATCCCCTGTGGATCTTAACACCCACTCAAGGTTAGGAGTGCTGCAGCTGCAAGAAGGAATCGATCAAGATGTTCACTGTCAGACAGCATAAAATGAGGACATCTATACGATTCAAAGTATTCATAGTTCACTCTGTCACGTTAAAAGTAAAACAAAGATTTTTGGCCCATGTGATTTCTAATAAAAAATGACTTTTCCATTACAAAAAGAAAAAAGTTTTCTATTACATATGTGAAAAGTGAAGAAAAATAAGTCATTCTTTCCATCAAACTTTTGGAATTGTCATTGAATGTATAATTTAAGATGCTACCTTTCTGGTCCAGAAAAAATGAAATGTGTTTAATGAATATATTTGTTAAATGTAATGCATAAATTGATAGTGCACAAAATTAAAATGATTCAGTGTATCGGATACTGCACTGCAAGGTTTTACTGCTGAGAGAGAGGCAATTGCCCTCCTAACATGATAAAACAATAAGTGTTAGTATTAATTTCATTCAGCACCTACTTCAAATCGGGCAGTCTGGACTGTCAAATGTTAAAAGCTCACTGCCAGCACATGACAAGGTTTGCACCACAACTACAGTATCATATGCATGGAAACAAAATTGTGTATTTGAGATGTTTTGACCCTGATATTTTACCCAAATAAAAAATAAAAGGGGTCCAAATACAGAACTCATGAGTAAACATCTGAAAACACTACAGAGACTGCACCATGTTTGAAATGCTCAGTTCTCCCAGAATCGGCATTTTCAAATCAGCCTGCAGCCTGTTCAGATAACCCAATATTTTTAGGACACTAGACAATATTTCATTGTCTAGTGCCCTCATGATATCATTCACAACCTTTAATGATGCTGTAATGGAGCCGTGTTGTTTCCAAAGCCTGACTGATAAGAAGAGAGAATATTATTGGTGTTCAGGAACTCTGTCAACTGATTACTCATTAATCCCTCGAGTACCTTTGACAAAACAGATAAATTAGAAAAAGGTCTGTAATTGTTTAGTGATTAAAGTAGCCTGCTTTTAACAAGGGAAGTACATGTGCTGGGAAATATTTAGTGTAATGTAGAAGTTAAAAACGTTAATCAAAGGTTTTGCCACGAGATCCGTTGCAAGTTTTAGAAAAAATACCTTGAAGAGTAACGCTTTGCAAACGCTATTTACTGAAAAAAATGAAAGGACTGACCATTAAGAACAAGTTCATCAAAGAAGAAAGTGAAGACTTCAGCAGAGGCGACTGATTAAAAATGGTGCCAGAGGCAATAAAGTGCTCATTAAAGCATTCTAACACAGTGGATTTTTGCAAATCATTGCTTTGTGGTTTTTTATCAACTGTACACAGAGTCCCAACTTTTAAGGTACTGGCAGTGGATGTGGAATAAGAGACAGAAATCACAGCTTTTAGACAAGAACATTGTCACAGTACAACCTGTTCATTTTGTCTCAAACGTATCTTCTGGGGTGATTTCTCGCACCCAATCTGTTAAGCAGTTCAGCATGCTCCCCCTTGTTCAAGGGGAGCATGCTTAAAAATGTGCCTTTTTGTCACATAGGCACAAGCAAGTAATCCAAAATAACATAATACTGAATGGAGTGTGTGAATCCTTTTAGCACAGATACACTGAAACCCATAACAGACTTCTATCAATCTAATACTCAAATTTGAGTTGATTTTTAATGCAAGACTTCCGTGATAATAATGTCTGCTGTGGGTGTTTGAATTTAAAATGTAAATGTAAGATAACACAGTCTATACAAATACTGGATTCAACCTTTTATGTTTTTACCCCTTGGTGCTGTCTATGTGGATATTAAAATGAGGTCAGCCAGTCCTGATGAAGAAATTACATGATTTAATGGCACCCCAGGGGAAGTTTAAATATAGATCAGCTTTACAACTGGCTTCTATGGCGTGACAGAAGTTCATCCATAAACAACTGCTCAAGTCCTGAATGTGCCCTGCTTTAAGTATTCCCACAATCAAATATTAATATGCTTATGAAGATCAGGCCATCTCTTACTGTAAAATGCTGGATTTGCTTGCTTTTCATTGCAGGGAAAACAAGGTGGTGTGTAAGTAGTGAGGGGACTGCTGTCCCTTGCAGTTCCACAAGATGGCAGGACAATCCACTATCTTTTGCTGGCCTCTTATCACACATCTTTATTGGCGTAAGCATCCTGGACTCTACAAAGCATTTTCTGAACAAACATAATGTTCTTCTTTTTTAATTAACATCCTGAGAGAGAGAAATCCATGAGGCATAATTAGCAACATTGTGAATGTAAGTCTATTAAAAACATGCAAGAAGATCAAATATGAATTAGTATTCATAATGTATTTCAGGGAAACCCATTTAACATGACATCCACATGAAAGCAATGTAGATGGAAATGTCCCACTGGGTACTGTGGAAAGCTTATTCCCCATATGGATTGTTTCACCAGTCATCCGTATTCATGGAAGGCTGTTTCATTGAAGTTTCGTAATTATTTATCACATCTTCGAATGTAACAGTCTTAAATGCAGAGAAGAGAAGCCTACGTGTGAAATGTGAGGATCTCTTCAGGAAATTATGACATCAATAAATATTAAACAGGATATATTTCAAGCAGAAAGTCCACTCTTCAGTCAAACTGTTTAACATGAAAGATGATAACTGAGGTGTGAAAGGAAGACACTCCCAGTGGAAAATATCCCAAATTCTTTTTTGATTCACCACAAAGGCCAATGAACTTTTACAACACCTGAAAGCATGTTTGGCTGCTGGATTAAATCCAGGTTAAAGTTTGAAGGTAGGATATTTGAACTGTGGATCATTAAAAGAATCGAAGAGAAGTATCTGTGAAAGCAAAATGAACAGTGCTGTCCACACTGTTGTAGCTTATCAAGCCTGACAGATGTAGGTTAAATCTGCTCTCATGGGCAGGGATAGGAAGCAAACATAAAGGGAAGAAGGAACCAGCTGCTCTTAAGGCTCTATTCAAGACTCCAAGTTAGACTAAGAACTGTTAAATCACTAAAACTGCTGCATGCTGTCCTGGATGGAGGCCAGCATATCCACATTAATCACATACATTTATTCTCTGCTTCACTCAGACTTCACATAACACATTTTCCATGTTTAGCTATATGCAAGTATCAGCCCCCACACACCCTTCTCCCTACCTGTCGCCAGTTTGAAATATATGACTCCAACCCTGATAAGTTAGCACCAAATAAAACTTGTTCTGAAATGATGGCGGATGACATATGTCATGCCACAGGGTCTAACTATTTTCAACAAGAGTATCACACAGTGCATTTAGCCTTGCACTTTAAATGAAGATTTAAGAACTCTTGACACACGTCAAAAGACGGAAATGATGTCTGTTAAATGGTGAATGGTTTTGAGGGACAGAGTTCACCGACCGTGATTTGTGTTAAAATGCCATGGAAATGAAAAGCTGCAGACAGAGACGGCAGCAAAGAGGCTAAAAAGAAAGTAATCAAAGAGTGTTTGGTAATGATATCTTCTAAAAGAGTCCTACTCTCACTCTACTCAGACATGCACTTGCATTCCAGCCTGCAGTTTTGTGAACACTATCTTTTTTGTTTGCTACTAATTATCGACCTGCAAACGCTTACCAAGCCAACCGCTCCGAAAGAAACAGGCTATGTTCAGTGGAAAAAAAAGAAAAAGAAAAAAAAAACTCATTACACTTCTCATCACACTACACACTCCAGTGCTATGCATATTTCGTATGTACCCACAAACTAAGTGCACCGTGAGACCACCGAGTGGGTGTTGACCTTCCACAAACAAACAGCCTCTTTTTGTTTGCCCAAAAAAAGGAACATCTCAAAAATGCCGGTGGACACCAAACTGTCAACAGTACTCATACTTAAGTGTCTTTCCGGGCTATTTTGATTTATGTTAACAACAGCGTGTCTGATTTATAACAATAGAGTAAATCATCTACTTAAAAGGTTAACTGCAGTGACTGCAAATTTGAGCATAATATCAGGCTGCAAACCTGGAACATCAAACAAAAAAAGGTTATAAAGGGGAGTTGTTAGGATGAGTTGGACTTTTTACATGTATATCTACAGCAGTCCAGCATAGGAAGCATGAGTTTAAGCCTTCGAGGAACCCAGTGCTCGGTCACTTTTAGTAGTAACTGCACCTGTCTTCTAACCTGTGAATGCATTATGATTCCTATCTTACATATTCATGTAAATAAATGTTCCCAATATTTCACTTTAACCGTTAAGTATGATCTCAAGCTTAATGTAAGACCATTTGGATTTACAGCTTTTATTTGTCATAATGAGGAACTGTCACATACATTTACACAAAACAGAAAATGAAAACAGTGAGTCAACTGACTCCTGGCTGTTCTGAAGAAGCAGCTCGCGCAGCTTTTCAAAAGAGGCTGAACCGAAACAACAGAAGGAGGAAGTCACCTTTGGAAGTTAAGTAAACCGGCTGTTTACTCGACAGTTGTAAAGACGGAGGTAACAGTCGCGACTGTGCTTTTGTGAATATGGCAAGAACTGCCGACGGAGACTTAAAACCCCAACCGAGCCAGAATGGAGTGAAATGTGACGATACCTGGAAAAATGGCTATCACAACAAGAAACAGGTATGTGTGTCTGTCAGGAGCCGGTAGGTTGGAATTCACTGAAGGAAATTGTATGCGATCTAATCACGACAGAAAAGGTGCGCCTGCCTGCCCTTAGGTGCGGGCGGCCGAGTCTTGCTACCTGAAACTTGTTGTTTTCTTTTGGGCTTCTTACCTGGGCTGACGTTAAGGACGTATACAAATTTAATGAAGTTCCAGTTTTCTCCCCTTTATTCAAAATCATCATCATCATAATAATAGTAAGAGCACCTGAACTGAATAGCAATGTGCGTGCTAATGATAATTAGTGTTTTAACAACTGTTGCACTTCTTCATCAATGTTTTAAATACCCTAAAATAAATTTCTCCACACACTGCAGTCCAAGTGGTCGCTAGTTCCTCTTAAATGACCTGAAATAATTAAGGACCCCACCCTTTAACTCTTCCTCTTCCCAGTAGGGATTTCTTTGCCTTGAGGCAAGGTATCAGGAGGACGCAGTTGTGCTCCCTTCAGCTTCTTGTACATCGGCAATTGTTTTGATTGATTGGTTATTTGTCCTGATACTACAAAACCATATAATTTCTAAACCATACAATTCTCATTTTAAGCCAGCTGTAAACAAAAGCTATTCTTCTTAAGCTAGCCGTGGCACAGCTAGCATAAAATGTGCATTCAATTTATTTGTAGCTAGCTTAAATTCTGTGTTTGAATTCATTTTAATTAACTTACCTAGTTTAACGTATTAAATCTCATAAGTATTTAGATAATTGTACATCAAAGACAAAAGACTCCAATGAAACTTATCTTAATACTTACACATCTTGGCTTTTATTTACTTAATGAGAATGATACATTTGAAGTTTGATTTAACTTACTAGGATCACATTTTCAAGTTTTATAGCCACTAGAAAATATCAGTTAGTTGTTTTTTGTATAAAAGGTATCAGTGTACATAAAAGGTTTTTCATCAGTCTGTAGGTGTACCTTTATGAAAACCAGAAGTAAGAGTTGCATGAGGCTATCTGCAGCCAGGTCTGCCAGTTACTTCAGCCAAACACACTTTATTTTTCCTTCAAGCTGAAAATCTGGCTCATAGTTTGCAACATAAATTATTTGCAACTTTGTGTGCTTGAGTAATGGATCCAGTAGTATGTTTACTAACACCAAGGAAGGATTTATAGATAAAATCTGTACTGAGCTGACCAGAATTGCACTTTGTATCACTTAGTCGTTGCAATCACTTTCTACAGATAATGAAATCCATCTGCTGTAAAAGCCCACTCTAAACTGAAACAGTTGAATATCCACTTTTTAATAATAATAATAATAATAATCTCCTATATTATATAAAACAAGCACAAATACAGGGAAGTTTGTTTGTTACACCACATTTTGCGTACATGCTACTATGATAAACAGGTATTATTTTCTTCTCAAGTTACGTACTTGGCCCTAGTTTCAGTACTCCTTTCAAAAAGTTGAAAATCACAGATAAAGCCAAGTATGATAAAATGAGAGCTGTGCAATTTCTTGGAAAAGTTAGTTCTTTTTCACAGTTGCCTGAAGTTAAAGGAATCCAACAAAGTAGCCTTGTTTCTGTAGCAATAAAAAAATATTTTTCATTCGTTATCTCTGTATCTCACCTTTGTTTTTGGTCACTGAAAAGGGTGCTTACAGCCCCAAACTTAGTTTTTATTGGGCATAAAAGCATCACACTGGTTTATACTTAATTAGGCTGTTTGCTTAATTATTCTTTTAATGGCACTTGTGTATAACAATACTGTGACTTGCCTTGAGTGATTTTCCTTTTTCAGTTGAGTAAGTCATACATTTTCAGTAGTTTAAAAACATTTGAAAAACTGACTTTGTTGAGTTGTAATGTATCTTATTTGGACAGAAAACAGGCCCCTGGACCGGCGGCACCTTCAGGCCGAACAGTCAAGAGTCTTTCGAACAGGCACCCTTATATGTGGCAGTCATGACATACCTTGGTTTTGGCATTGTCACCCTGTTTGGTTACTTCAGAGATTTCCTCCGAGCTGTGGGTTTAGAGAAGTGTCACCTTGCTCAGGAAAGAGAGGAACAGAAGGTAGGTTAAACATGCAGTCAGATCACACAAGGGGATATTGGGGGCTCACACATGCACTCAAACATTCCCAAAGCTTAAATATATTTTGTTTTCCTCCAATTATTTCAATATTTCCTCAAGCTCTCCCCCATCTTTTGTGTTTTTCTGAACACTACAACGTTGCCATGGGTGAAAGAGGACACCAAAGAGAATATGTGTTGAAGATTTAATTAAATCTCAGAGGATTCAGGCTCTTTCTTTGTTACTGTGTGTCAGATTTTATATAAGGTCTTAACACAGCCATATAAGAGCCTTTGTGTTTCCATGGATTTGATTTCTTAAATCCAAAACTGCCCTTAAGTATTTTGGTAGCTTTCAAATTAGTTCTTGTGAAGGTCAAATGTTTTCCCTTGAAAAAAGTCTTTTAACCATGCTTTGTTAGTGTTTTTATAAAGTCTCTGTTGTCAGATCCAATAAAGAGATCTCCGCAAGCGAATTCTCTCCATGTGTGGGACAACAGTCATTAACAACATGAAGTCAAGGGAAAAGTAGCTTTACTACATAATATCTTTGTTGTGGGGATGTCCTAACACAAATAAAGGAGTTGATATGACTAAGTTCTTAAATAATCTGTCATGGAAATTAAATGACACACTAGTGATAGGGTGGACGAAATGAGAGCGTAGAGGCGAAATGGTTTGGGGTTGGGGGGTTTTCGCATGTATATTCAGGTCAGAACTTGCCGGGGAGTATCTCTAACCTCATCAGGGCTTAACATGGAGGAAAGTGTAGAGCAATGATATGGCCAATAAGTTTCATGCTATCCCTAGATGTAGCTTTGGTTTCCATGGTTTCAGATAGTATGAGGGGAAGATAATCAGCTGGAGCCATAGTACCTGATAAGGTAACTGTCAGAGCAATTTTAATATAAACAGATGGTCATCTGGAACTAACACAAATAAATGCTCATTTTACTCTTCGGTTATCATCTGTGGAATGTGTGAGGACACAAATGTTTAAACATAAAGACAACAAGAGGCCAGAGTCGATTATTGTTATAATTACCATTGTTGTTTGATTTATTTCTAGAATATAGAATGTATCCCGGTTCCGACTTATTATCATTGAAATATTATTCTTTGTTTAAAGGATTTCGTTCCACTTTATCAAGATTTTGAAAACTTTTACACACGAAACTTGTACATGAGAGTACGAGACAACTGGAACCGTCCAATATGCAGCCTGCCAGGACCCGTCTTTGACCTGATGGAGAGGGTGTCCGATGACTATAACTGGACCTTCAGGTAATATAACCCAGACACGCAATAGCTGGGCTATGTTTAATGCTGAAGATCATTTACATTCGGGTGCACTAATTAGATGAGAAACAGTGACGACCTTGGCCAAGCAGCACCTGAAAAATCAGTTAGAATTTGCTGGTGAAGGTTGGCTTGTAGTTTAAGTGTTTAATGTGGGAGAAACTGACTCATCTCATTAGATCCAAGGCCAGACGACTTCATTGCACCTTCCAGTGGATGTTGGGGCATTTGCTAGAACAACTCTTCAATGTGGTGTATGTATTCACAAAGAACCTAAAGCTGAGCTGCATCCCCGCACTAGATACCATAAGATACCTCTAAAGGACTCTTATAGCACATGTTTTGTTAGGTTGCCAGCATGCAGTCAACAACATATTGGGTGTAAAGTCTTGGCTTGTCAGTGAATAAACATCAACTTTAAATATGCACAATGCTCCTCCAGCTTTGAACAGGCAAGCACGTGTTTTTGAACTGTCATCTCGCTCTACTCAGGCTTGAGAATAGACAACCAAGATTCATTTGGCCAGCTCTATATATACAGTACAGCCTCCTCTGTGAATGAAGGCATTGATGGCAGCATGAATATTTGTCATCAGCACATATGTCATATGCAAATATATTGATATATTCCTGTGCCACAATTGATATTCTTCTGCTGTTCAGCAGGGTTAGAGAATATATTATGAAAAAGAATATGAGCAGAGCCACAGGGAAGAGAGTTGACTTTATGAATCGGTGAAGAGGTAAGCGTGGATTACATGTTTAAAGAGGTTTAATGTGACTGGAAAAAGCAGATATGGGGCAGCCTGCTTGACTTTTTGTGACCAAGTGTGGTGAATGTGTAAAGTAGTGTGCAGGTTCACATGAGTTGGGAGGAAAAAGTGGGTCAGATGAAATGGAGAAGTTCTCTTTAAGTACTTCAAAATTCGCTGACAGCACATCCAAACGTGTGCATTTTTGGCTAGCCTTGTGAATCTGGCTGACATTTAGTTGAATTTAACTTTTGTAAGAAATGATAACACTTACTTTATTTTTATTTTTTGTTATTTTTGCGCTCTTTACTTACTTTTACATGTAAGTATATATATTCTGTCATTTAATTTCAGTGTACAGTATTTTGCAACCTAATGTTTCAGATTTGTAAAAAGTGTAAAAGAAAGGCATGAAATGGATATTTTTTCTGCATGTATTCACTGTTATTCATCTCACATAAACATTGTTTTGATTACACTACATATTCCTGATTAGCATTTATCATATTTAACTGAATACTCATTAGTTTTAATACCATCCTGTCATACCTCTTAGTGTTTATATATGATAGAGTTTTAGCAAAATAAACAACAACAAACAAACAGAAAGAAGCAAACATAATCTAATATATTTACTGGGCATGTGCTTTCAGGTTTACTGGGAGGACAATACATAATGTCATCAACATGGGCTCCTACAACTACCTCGGTTTTGCTGAAAACAATGCAGATTTTTTGAAGACTGTGGCAGAGAAAGTGCAGCAGTATGGCGCTGGGGTGTGCAGCACAAGACAGGAAATTGGTGAGTTTGTGGTCAGTGTTTAGTTTTACACATAAATATGGTTGTGTGTGCTGTTTTTTATCTTGTTATGTTCATGAATGTTCATTTTATCTTGAGCGTAAAATACTTACGGTACTTAAAGTTGAGGTTATGAGAGTTTCAAGGTTACATTGCTTCGTGGCTTTGAACGAACATGTCTTTGTCAGACCTCGGTGGCACTGAGTGGGTAAAAAAACAAAACAAACTGAAAATAATTTCCTTTTCCTCATCCCATCCTATATGCAGTCATTTTATTATATTTCTTGCAGATTACGCTGCTCATAAGTTTAATTATCTTTCAGTGACACCAATGCTATATGAATTATTCAGCTTTTCTTTAATAATGCACTATAGGCATGAATCGAGATACATATCAGTCCTCACAGAGGAGCAGTGGAAGCCATGTTATAGTGGAACATATGACATCATTAAACAACCTTCTGAACATTAAGCAGGATGCAAACGAAATATATATGGATGTGTTGAAACAGTAAGGATCAGAAACTGGGATCTGATGAATTTTGAATGACGTTTTATCCTTTGAACTCCAGTGCAGTTTCAGACTGTGATTAAGCAACCGTGTGTGAATCTCGTATTCTGGCAGAGCTACGTTGCTGTGAAATCTAATAATTGGCAATCAGCTGTGTGTAATTCATCAGAGGTTTCTGATGGGTAAACATCAAGGAGCTCGTGGAGCAGGTCACACTTGGTGAAGTTTTCTTGAGGAAAAATAGTTTTTTCCCTCAGTAAGGGATGTTTATTGTATGACGCTTCTATCGCCAGTTGCTTGTATATCTGCTGAGAGCAGGCCAGCAGCAGGTACGCTGGAATAGTAGGTGAGAGTAAGATGAGTTTCTTTCTTGCCTTGCAAGATATCAGCAGTTTGACAGAGAAAGGCGGGGGAATTAAGGGGGCATGCAACTGTGTCTTAGACACATGTTTGTCAGAGTACCACCCCTGCACTGTGCCCCAACCACACCCGGACTCCCAAACCATCCATTATTCATTTATGTGATTTATTTATATGTTTATCTCGCTTTCAAAATTGGTCTCTTTTTGTCTGGGTTTTAATGTGCATTTCAGATGACTCACCATGTGGTTAAAGAAAAAAAAAACTAAAAAACAAGCAATTATCTCATGAGACCATTACATGAATAAATAATAAAAGATCCCAGTGTCTCTGTAGTAGCAGTGATGCTTCCATCACCACAACAATTTCTACTGGTGATGCAAATATAATCCTCAAGCATCACATTTTCTTTGATATGGTTTCATCATCGTTTTCATTCATTTTCTTATTGTTTTTTTTATCACAAAAAGTATTTTGAAAAGAAAATATGCTCCATTTTCTTTTCAAAATCACATTAATTATTTCTTTTTGGATCAAACGAGGCAGTTTAACCTGTGATTTCTCTCTCTGCTCCTGTTTATTACTGTTGTCGCCAGATATCCAAAGGTATCAATTAAGAAGTAATTTTTGCACAGGGTATTTACATGAAGTGTTTTTTACTGAGACACAGCCAGGTAAAGTAAGCACAAAGTGCACGGAAAACACACCCTTTTAATAAACACACATGCCAAACATTACAGGATAGGTTTTCATGTGGATAGCTCATTGTGTTTACTTGTTCTCCAATCATGAAGACACTGCCAGTTAGATCATTTTTTCGGTAATCACATATTACCGATTCAGTGTAGCTATCAAACACATGTAAAAATACAATGTATACAATGTATATTGGAATAACAGCTGCCTTGTGTGTGTAGATGTTAAAACTAAGCGCTAAACCTGTGTTGGGTAACTGGAGCTGAGGTTAGAGATGGAAATGATTAACCCTTTTATCCTGTGTCTCTCATCTGGACTTATTGTAAAAGGAAAAAAAAAAGACCAGAGTCACGTGTTGACAATAAAGAAGTAATCAGGCTTTTTCATCTGTGGCACCAGTGATTTAATCTTTTCACTTACTGGGTTTGGTGACAGGAAGCAAAGTGATCAAGTTTAATAAGACATAGGTGTTATTTTATTTCAGCTTACCCAACTAAGCAGTGTGAGCTTAATCTAATATACCTTCTCTTACCTCAAGGGTGTATAGGCCAATGGAGTAGGCTTCTGAGGGTTAATATATCAATAAGAAGGCAGAGCGAACCAATAAAGCCACGGTTAAGGGAAATGTTCTTTCTAGAGAGCAAATTCAACTGCCGTTTCATTGAAATAAAAAAGCTACACACGCCAGCCGGTTCTGTAAGCCTGAGCAGTCAAGGAAATGCTTGAATCGATCTAAGTTGGCACAAGGCCTGATGGAAGGCCCTGAATGGGAATCACCATATAGACAGAGCTGCTACACTTCATTACAGTTTTATGCCCATCACTTAGTTTGCATTTTATGGAGCTGTCTGAAATATCCCTTCTTTTAATTAAAAGCCTGCTTTGAATGGTTACTGATTTAACTGTAATCCCCAGAATCCAATTTACAGCGTACGCAGTGAATGCACCATGAACATCATATGTGTGTAATGAGATTCTGTGTTATTAATATAATCAATATAGCCCAATTCTTTCCTGAATAAGTTAGTTGTGTAATTGCTAGTTAGTATTATGTTAACGTCACAGTAAAGATGAGTATATTAAACGTTGGTTTATGTTCTAATACTGTGTGGAGACAGAAGCCAACAGAAATCTGAGAAGAAAGGGAATAGCTGAGCCAAATTCCAAATCTCATGAGAGTAAGTGGCACAAGAGCGAAAGCAAGGGTTCGTGTTTGGTTCTCTGGGTTTTCATCAGCACACATTTATATCTGTCATAGCTTGTGATTGGATGACAACAACCAGCAAGACCTTTAGAGGCTAAAGCATTCCCTCCTATATGAATGGGTACAGTGGTCATTTCATTTTGTGATTCACACCTTGTAGGTAATCTGTGCATACATGAAGAGCTGGAGCAGCTTGTGGCCGATTTCCTTGGAGTAGAGTCCTCCATGACTTTCGGGATGGGTTTTGCCACCAACTCTATGAATATTCCAGCACTTGTTGGCAAGGTATGTAAATTTGCACACCGAAACACACTGGATGTCAGAAATCCCACGATTTTAATCTAATTAGCTAAGCTTTTGTTCCTTTCTTGCAAATGGCCTAAATTATTAATAGCCAAGTACACTCTGCTGTGAACAACTCTCGGCCACCCCAGTTAATTAAAATGATAATTAAACAATACAGTAGCCAGAAGGAAAAGGCATTGGGTTTACGCAGCTGCTCTCAGATGCCCAGACAAAGACGAGAAGGTTTTTTTTTAATAAGAAATACTCAAGGGTGTGAGTACCCATCCTTTGACATCTGAGCTCACCCGCCCGGCCCATGCAGAGGGTCAAAGCAACAGAGGCAACACAACGCATGAACATTTGTGATTGAACTGGACAGGAGGAAGAGGAGGGTTGACAGCTAAAGTGATAAGGGGCAGGGTCATTTTTGCAGCCCAAGAGGTGCAGCAGCCCCTCAGGCTGTGGTCTTCATGCTAACCATGTAAAGACTGGGGGGCTGAACCCTCACTGCCAACTCTGTCCATCAGGGATAGGGTGTGCCGGGGCAAGCGTCGCTGTGCAGGCACAGAAACATTAGAGTGACAGCTGTTGGTGGACTGGCCACCAGGCCAGCTGGACCGCAGGCCAAACTGAGCATATCTGTCACCGGGATGGTGTCAACACAACCTCTACAAGTCTTTATTCAGATTAATGCATTCATAAGCTCGGAGCTTTCATGTTATATATGCTAATGCTCTGGACACAGTTTTCTGGAACAACTGAATTAATTTGCATGCAGATTTTTATGTAATACGAAGCACTGTACCCTCTACGTGAAAACTGTAATGTGTCTGTGGGTTAGAATTTCATTAGACATCAAAGGAAAGGCGAAAAAAAGCCTGTAGAGCATATACCATTTTCTATCCATGGAAGACCAAGACACAGGCGATTTTGATTAAAACATGAATGGGGAAGAGCAGGAAAAACGGCCTTACAACTGTGTGGCTGTGTAGATTATGCTACAGCACATTCTGCAAGGATGGGTTGCATAACAAAATTTTCTCGTAACTCTGTTGAAACACGTGAGAGTTGACAAGTAATCCTTCAGTGTGCCCATCTAAGTGTGTTATGTGCCAATGTGAATTTTCCTCAACTTGTCAATAACTGCTTTTGTATGAATGAAAGCCTTATGTTTGAAATGAATTATTTCCAGGGTTGTTTAATACTAAGCGATGAGCTCAATCACACATCGCTCATCCTGGGGGCCCGCCTGTCAGGAGCAACCATCCGAGTGTTCAAACACAATAGTAAGTCATGTAACTTTCTCAATTGGTCATGACTCATATTGTTTTGCCATACAACGGACATGTTCCATCATCCAAACTAGTTTTCCAACATCACGTGTATTTCAAGATTTACTGAAACCTACCGCAGCTGTTCACAAACATGTGAATGTCTGTTGATGGAGTTTCAGTGGCTGGTAAATGTGGTTTCATTCATTCCAAACTATTGCTGCTGTGAAAAGCCCTTTACTTTTAGAGCTGTGCAGGATTTGCTTTAGGGAAAGACCTACTTAACATTCCTCATTTAGAGCAGCAAAATGTAAAAGCTGTAATGAAACATGCTTTGTTTATGGTCACGACGGTGTTGTATGTATAAGCAGCAGAAAAACAAAATGGGGGGTTACTATCATAAAAATATGCTCTTACTCAAACATTTTCTTCTGTTAGATCATCTGCTGCTAAGTATGAGTGACAAAACATTCATTGCTTTTGCAGTTGAGGGATCCCTGTTTGTTTTTTTCCCTTCAGCTGCAGCACAAACACGCCAGTCCTGCACTAGTAAATGTGTCCTGACAGGTACAAGCTCACTCAGTTATGGGTCTTCCAACCAGACCCCAGAGGCTTGTCTAAAGGCTAAAAAGCTCTCAGGCTCCTGAGCTGCTGACCGCTCCTTGCCCTGAAACTCGTTCACCAGACACTTCTGCTGCTTTATTAGCGGGATATTTACTAAGAGGGTTAAAAGATTAAAAGATTAAAATAAGAGAGCGATCTTTTTGTAATGTTGTTTATTGGTGCAAGTGCTCTCTTAGTGAGATCACGTGTTCACAGCAAATAAAATGTTGTGAGGTGTGCTGAACAGAGATGGCATTTCCCATCAAAGAGCGGAAACTGGTTTGTGCAACCCAGCATCATCAGCTGTGAATGTCAGACATTCTCCTGGATTCTGATCCTGTCACTGTTTCATATATACAGAAATGATATTATTTCTAGTTATCTCATGTTTGTATGAATGTATTTAATTTGTACTGAATCAGTGATGTTTATGCAAAGTGAGGACATGGAAAACATTAGATAATATGGCCCCATTATATGGATATTCATAACTGTGTGCATGCATTACATGGAGGCAAAGATATGCATACAGACATACCTTATATCAAGCCAAGCTTATCGTAAACAGCAATTCAACTGTGATAGATTTTTTTCCTCATTTTTGCCTGCTGTCCTCTACCCAGATATTGGTTTAAAAAAAAAACTCAAACAAACAAATCGTCTGCTGTCTGAAGCTCCATGAAGGGATATTACCTGCATAACCTCTCCTGCTTCTTAAGAAAACCTTCTTTTGTGTGAGGGTGGTGATATCAATCATCTAAACAGAAAATGAACCGTGACAGTTTGCTGCTTGACAGGAAATGGTTGGATTATACTCATACTTTTCAGTAGTGTTAAATAACTACACCAAGCTAGTCAATACTGCCATCTGCTGGTGTGAAGCGGAAGCTCAGGAAGCTGTCGAAAGCTGACTGGGAAATTATTATGCAGATTTGCAACCACGCGGAATACACTGCGAGGGTTTGAAAAGCCTTTATTTAGATAACTATGGGTTGTAGTTTTATCTGATGGAGACATTGGTGGTGCCAGAGGGCAGAGCTTTTTACTGTTATTAGTTTGTAGAAGGTGTTTCTATCGAGCCAAGTTGTGCCCTGTTTGCTCTGTAAACGGCTTTGTATTCTGCTGTTTGCTGTGTGTTGGTGCTCCATATGAGATGCAATCCTATCATGGCTTCACCTTACTGAACAGCATTCTTTTCACAGCTGTTTGAGATTCTGGTTACACCTGTGTTGGTGTAGTGTTGCAGACATACCGTAGTCGTAGAAATGTATTTACACTGATGAGCTTGTGACGGCTTATTCCCTCATATTCTTCTGTGTTTGTATGTATCTGTCTCAGACATGCACAGTCTGGAGAGGATGCTTAAAGAGGCCGTTTGCTCAGGGCAGCCTCGGACCCACAGGCCCTGGAAAAAGATCCTGATCATGGTGGAAGGCATCTACAGGTCAGTCATAAGTCATACGCAGTTTCTCTTTTACACAGATTATGGGTCAGTTTTATCCATTTTTGTAGGCGTAAGCTTTTAGGTGGTCTTTAGCAGAGTTTTGCACTGCCTGAAGTCTATACAAATAACTTGAGGTGAGTTCGCGCTTAGCACTCCCTGTAATGGTCTCCATTTCAATCGTTTCACCTTCCTACACATTGAATAATAGATTGTACGTGTGCGCTTGTAGGTGGGTGCGCATGTGTGTGTGGGTGGGTTGCATTTGATTACTAGGGAGAAGAAAAAAACGTATTGTGTGTCTCTCCTGGCAGTAAGTTATCCCGGGTCTTAGTGACCCTCTCCATCTGCTCATTGGCTCCAAATCAGAGCCAAATGGAGCCACTGAGATTTACTTGGCTACACCCCCAACTCCAACTGTTTACCACAGCCATTACTTTTCCTTCTCTCTCGCCTCTTTTTGCCCTCAGTTGCATGCACAGGACATTTCAGTTAATCTAGTCTTAATATATGACACTGTCAGGTTTTGTTTATTGTTATATTGTGGTTTTTATCTCATGAGAGGAAAGCGTACAGCATGAGCAGCGGTATTAATGAAATTATTAGTTCCACAGCACACAGCAAAATGAATTTGACCTCATCAGTCAATAATGTATAATGTCAACCGCGGACATCAGAGCAAAATGACGCCTCTCAGGCGAGCACTGAAAGAATAAATGCTCCATCTATCACATGCCTGCAACTTCAAAAGGTTTGGATAAGCATACTTTAGTTGGATCCTTTGCCTTTGATGTGCACAACGGTTCTGGTTCAACTCTGTCTTCTGTCATTTGGGTTGCAGACGTTCTCAGCCATAGAAAGTGTAGCAGGTCAGTGATTGCTCCATTCCCCAGCTTTATAATCACTCATCCTGTCCGTTTGTAGCCTCAGAAGATTTGAATCAGAGAGGAGAATAAATGAGAGAAAGGTGGGACTAAAGTGAAAGAGGCCAACTGGAATATTCTTGGCAAACATAAGCTGTCAAATTATGTAATATGCATTTAGAAAATGTACAGAAGCTCTCATCAGTTTGGTTTCTAGCCATGAAATATGTTTACCCATGAATTCATTCTAACTATTATTCTCTGTCTCTAGTATGGAGGGCTCAGTGGTTCGACTCCCCGAGGTCGTTGCTCTGAAGAAGAAGTATAAAGCGTACCTATACCTGGATGAAGCCCACAGTATCGGAGCGGTGGGGCCATCTGGGAGGGGTGTGACTGAGCTCTTTAACGTGAACCCAATTGATGTGGACGTGATGATGGGGACCTTTACAAAGAGCTTTGGGGCTGCTGGAGGCTACATTGCAGGAAAAAAGGTTGCTATATTTGTCTTTTAGCGTCTCTGCTTTTATGTTTTTATTACTAGTTAACCTTCAAGTATTTTTATTACTATTTTACCCATGAAATTATCAAATATTTATAATTATGTTACATTATTATAAAGGAAGGCCACCTTCCCTTTTCCTGTTAAATTGTTGGCAGTGTAGAACAGAGCAGACTGGTCTGGTTATTTGAGCAGCATCATTTAAAGTGCTGTACATAAATGAATACACGCAAACAAATAGGGTTTTCTGAGAGTGTGTTCCAGAGAGGGAGCTGACAAGCAGTAAAGGTCCTCTGCACTACTTCACAGTACCAACAGGACTCCTCAGACTTTGCAGTGCTCTCACCATTTATCACTGTAACACCCTGGATACACAGCCTGTCTTATGTTGTGTTGCAGCAAAAAGAGACCAATACAAAAGAGAGGGTTTTTTTTTTTCCACTTTAAAAGAAATCCAAGACAAACATGTGTTTGGCTCAGCTAAAAAGTAACATTATCAATCATCGCTGCTTTTATTCCCTTTCATGTCACCATTAGCACTCCTAAGAAAGCCTTGTTAATTCTCCAGTGATGCAGATGCTAGGCACGTTTCCATGGAAAAATGACCCATCTGAACCCACATAGGGTCAGAGGAGATTTGCAGATAAAAAGGTGGGATTCATTGCATCAAAATATTTCCAATAGTCCAACAGAGCCAACTTTTTGATACTTCTTGTTATTGCTTAAATAACCTGGTGAGCAGCGTCTGTGTTGCAGTTACTTTTGGGCATTTGAAAATATTTGGAGTGTTTCTGGAGCAGGTCTGTTTTTAAATACAGATGGGGTATTTGATCATACGCACTCCATCACCAAACACCTCATGTGTCCAGCAAATGTTCACCAAGCTGGGCCTTTTTCATTCCTTTTTTACTCCATTAAAAAGTACACTTTAGTACATAACCGCACTGGTTTCGTGGTAGTTGATTAAAAAGCAAGCAAGAGGAAACGGCCTTGTTGTTTGAATTAGGTAGTAAGAGAGGGACCTTCCTGTTAGCTCCGTCCTGCTCCGCCATAATAAGAAGGTAAAGCTGGCAGAGGGCCAGCCCCTTCTTGTGGCAGGCATCGGAACTGCGCTCGAGATTTAACAGGATGCCTTTAACAAGCATGATAATGTTTGAAGTATGAACACGCTGCCTGGTTTGACAGCTGGTTGTAGTAAAACTCCTGAAAGAAAAAGGCAGGAAAAGAAAGAGAAATCCTTGAGATTTGACATATTTGTTGTTGTGGCAAAGTCCCTTAAATCCTACATTAAGTGGATTCGGGTTTACCAACAAAAGACCCTGCAGATGTGTTCTGGAAAACATTCATGTTAGGGCTATTTTATGAGAGCACCAGAAATAAGCGGGCCAATAAATACTCCCCCCAGCTCCCTGTAATTCACTTCAACCTGGCATATGAAGGCTTTAATAACTGAATTAACCCTTTTCTGAAAACCTAAGCTGAATCAATAAAGATCCACGTATGGACAAGTCTGCACTCTCATTTGAAACCATTTCTGCAGCGTTGTGGCCAGTATGCGGCTTTGGAAACGCCCCGAGATGTCACTCCATGCCCCCGGCAGGAGATGCATTTCGGACATGTTCACCTAACCAGCTTATCTGGTTCGCCCTGAAATCCTGCAGGACCACAAAGCTGTGAAAATCTCCTGCCTTAAATGAAAACAGATGTCTTACTCTACGTTTTGAGCATTTCCACAAAAAAAAAAGTCTCTTGTGTTTGAGTGAGCAGCAGCCCCCGCTCAGTGGGGACAGATGGTGGTGAGTGGAAATGGTGGCCAGACATCATCTCCGGCTATGTGTCATCACCCTGCACCCGCTCGCCACCACTGAGCAGCAGCCCATCACAGCCCCGGTCCCGCTCCAAACCTCAGACCGCTTTTACACACACGTGCCCCAGGACCCATGACCGAAACACTTCCCTGAAACACTGCTTCTCTCTTGTCAACGGCTGGCGAAATGAATCCCCTGCCGACATTTCTGAATAATGAGCATGACAGTCCTCATTCAGGCTCATTTTCTCATTGGTCCGTTCTCACATTAGAGAGCCAGCTCCCTCCGAGTGGGGAATGGGAAGGAATCCACAGCTATTTTACTGTCGGTGCCAAGATAGTCATAGTGACAGAGAAATGACCTGAGGTATTTTAATTACTGCTCAGGTGTTGAGCGTGCATGAGCGCTCTCTAGTGGTGCAGCAACACAACTGCAGGCTGTGCTACATGTGAGATGTGAAATGAAACGTTTCCATCTATGAATGCAGAAAGTTTCCGCAGTGTCTTGATATGACTAGAAATAATGTCTGATGTGTGTGTGACGCTCTGTCTAACGTTACAGGAGCTGGTAGACTACCTGCGTTGTCATTCTCACAGTGCAGTTTACGCCTCAGCGATGTCCCCCGCAGTCACCGAGCAGATCATACGGGCCATGAAGTGCATCATGGGAAAAGACTGGAGCACAGAAGGTAAGAATCTGTGCGCTCTCCAGCACATAAGCCAATCTCTGTTGAGATTTTGAAGATTGGTAGGAGCAAGTGAGAAACAGACTAAGTTTTGGGTCAGATCTTTAATGTTGTGGCAGAATATCTATAAAGCGATGACGCTTTTGTTTGCTTTTCCCAGAAGGCTATTGGCTGTGGCGAAGTGTCTGTGCTTTCCTTGCATGACCTTGTGGTTATCCTCTAATAGTAGATGTCAAATGCTCTTTACGCTGACAAATATTACCTCTGGTTTAGACAGATTTTTTAAACTTCCATATTTTTTTTATGGAAACAACAGCAAACCAAATCCAGAGAACAATGCCAATGTTAACATTAGGAGCAAGACCTGCAGGAAAATACAAACAGCTGCTTGGTCCGAAAATGTGGAAACAATTAGAGAGGTCTGCAGCGGTAAGGAGAGAGGAGTCGTGCAGACCCGGAGCATTTTGTGTGTGTGCGCGCTGTGAGGAATGCTGTTCCGCTGAAAAGTTTCTGCTTTAATGGCATCAGACACAAGGGCAGGGAAGCAGTCGTTACCAGACCAGTCACGCTCCAACCGCACCAGTTCTTTGTGTGCAGTCGGTGTACCTCTGGCACTGAAGGGAAGAGGATGAGTGTGTCCAGTGATAATGATGATCATGAGTAAGTGACAGATATTTGTATGACTCCATCATTAAGGAAAAATAGCCGGATGTGCGGCAAATGAAAATAAACATGTCTGCGGCTCTAACGGGTTAATCAGTATAAGGGCTTAAGCTGAGTGTGTTACGGTTGAGGTATATCAAGGGTTCATGCAGAGATGAGTAACTTCCATCTGGATCTGAACCAGACATGCTTTGCATCTGACGTAGCTCAGTGAAATAGCTGTTGTGGAAAAATCGGTTTGGACCCGTCTTATAGAGGCGGCAACACCGCGAGCAAAACATCAGCGCCGTTGTCCATCAAAGCTCTGAAAAACCTTTTTCTGACCAGAAGATCTGCGAATACCTGCCTGATAACACCTTATATCTTTCCCGCTTAGTCTGCCTCCATCTCATCTGTCTTTTTTATGTTAAATTTTGCGTCACTCTGATGCAGCAGCATCAGCACGTTCTCACCCACTTACTTGATTTGTGTGTCTGGCAGCGGGTTTTTGACCCGCATGGCCTCTATCTTAGCAAAGAGGAACAATTTGCAAAATGGGGCCGGTGCTTTTTGGCAGATGTCCGAATGTTATGTTCTCTCCCCCCCCCCCCTTTACTCTCTCTCTCTCTCTCTTTTGCTCTGCTAAGATAAGGGGATTTAAAGTGTTCTCTTACATCTCTTTGAAAGAGCTGCCAATCTGTTCCCAGGTAGAAACAGAGCTGCGTTCCAAGGCCGGGCCATGCCAAACAAAGCAAGCCGGCTCCCCAGCGATTCACATTGTTAGGAATCACAGGGGGGTCGGCAGATCACGCCGCCTTTGATGTGCTTTCCTATGTGTTCATCTGAAACTGTACATTAAGCATTATTTATATTCTGTTTCAGTCATGGCTAAGCTTCAGTGGCAGTGTGCAAGAACATCATAGCTAATTTGCGAGCCCTCATTTTGGCAACAAATATGTGTGTATACCGTGCTGTCAGGCTCACTAAATGAACCATCTGCTGCTGCAGCTGAGTTGTAATCATGAGCAACTTCATAGTGGAGGTTAGCGTGGCCCAGATGGAGGCGCAGGGCTCAAAGTGAGACGCCACTGTAAAGAACTCGCACTACATGAGCGAATGCTGACATGTAATGCTGCTCCCTCAGGGGGGGACAGTGGAAATATGGAGAGGAAATCTGTGAGTCGATGCCTTACTCACATACATCTGGTGCTGTCCTTGTTTTAATTGCAGGCATTAGACGGATCCGCCAACTGGCAGAGAACACCAGGTACTTCAGGGCCAAGCTGAAGGAGATGGGCTTCATCATCTATGGCAATGATGACTCACCTGTGGTGCCAGTTCTGCTCTACATGCCAGGCAAAGTGGTGTAAGCGCACTTAAACTCTCACCTACAGTAGTACGAGAAAACAATCTGGGTATTGACTACGCTCCGACTTGTTCTGAAACGCTAAATATTAACCTCAGGATCTTTTATTGTCACAAGCAATTTCTCAGCTCACTGTTTATCATCTCTAATAGATTTGGATGGCGACCATTTTACTTTTCTTTAAAGTTTTCCAAGAATCGGCAGAGAGTAGAGCAATGCAGTCTGTAAGCACTTAAGAGGCAACATCAGGTATTCATTAGACCCAACCAGATTGTTTAAGCCACTCAGGTATATAATCAATTCGGTATTATGTGTCTTTCAGTGCTAGTCAGAACTGATATCCATGAAAAGGCTGATCAGTTATTTGCCATAACCTCAGACTTTACATCGGTCTGTTATATTGAGCATCAAGTTTTACCATCAGCAAATATAATGGGGAGAAAAAGTTGCTCTGCTTGTTAAAATATGATTAGGTTATGCACTTTTTCAGTGTAATAGTTTCTACAGACACCAAGGCACATCTAGAATGTAGAAGATCTATTTATTGTTTCATTTAAAACATTGTCAGAACATACTTAAAGGTTTAAGCTTAAATGATCATAGACCCATTAAATCCCATCTCAGCTGGATGAAGGTTTTAGGGGTAATAGAAGGAACATCATTAGCTGACGTTTAATTTAATGAGTCGAAGCAGAAAGCCACGCCAGACTTGACAAATGATCAATATCAAATGTCGCTCAGGAGTTTTGTTGACCTCATAGGAAAGCATCACGGTCCAGTTCTCCACTCAGTCGTGGTTCGTATCGATGTAGCTGCACACCCACCATGTTTTAATGAAGGTTTGAAAATTTGGAAAAATCACTAATGGCAGAAGAAGCGATTAGACGGGATTACGTTAGCAACGTTGCATTGTGGCTGCTGTTTTAATGAGCGTTACACAGAAAGCATTTAAGGAAGCACTTAAGGTGTTTTGTAATTAAAGTAATGTTTTTTTTTCTTGTTTCTGACCAGGGCTTTTGCTCGAGAAATGCTGAAGAGGAAAATAGGTGTGGTTGTAGTTGGCTTTCCAGCCACGCCGATTACAGAGGCCCGGGCTCGCTTTTGTGTGTCTGCAGCACACACTAGAGAAATGCTGAACCAGGTGAGCTCGGAGAAAATGGAAAGTACTATTTTTCCCTCCTTGTTGAAAATCATTGTCATGTTCTGAGCATTCCTGTTTGTCTCAGGTGCTGCACCATCTGAATGAGGTGGGGGATCTCCTCTGTCTGAAGTTCTCACGGCGGAAGCGTCCTTCCCTCCTTGACCTCTGTGACGAGACAGACTTTGAGCTGGACAGTTGATTTGACCCTTGACACCTGAACTTCACAGTGTCAAAACTACATCCTGTAAACTCATAAACACACATTGTAAGGTAACACCTATACCTTACGGCAGAGGTGGGACCAAATGTTTGGCAGCTGCTTTTTATGTGTTTGATTCAACCGAGTAACTCTTTTGTTTGGCTTCTGTAAAAAAAAAGAAACAATATGCCTTCCTTGGAAATTACTTCTTTATATTTTTATATGTAAATGCTTATGGGGAAATTATTTGCACATGCATTTCCGCACAGGTTCAATCTCAGGTAATTTGTGAAATATTGCGGTTTTATTCCACTTTTGAGATAAATCCCACATTGTTTGTTCAGTTTATGAGTTCATATCCTCTGCAGTAACATTTGAAGAGCGTTTTGACTATTTTAGCTCAGGAGAGGGCTTGCATTTTTACACTGTTTATATCGTTATGTCTATATTTAGACGTTGGAAACTTTTTTATGGAAGCATTTTTTGCTTCTCATAAATGAATATTTAATGGCAGTAATTAGATATATTTACACTGTAGCTGCAAGGACCCCTTTTTGTTTTCTTATGTGGAGGGAAATGCAAATGTTACTTTATTCTGCTGTTAGACCTCTACAGTCTATGTGAATAACTGAGCCGGTTAATTTTATTTTTCTTTGTCTTTTTTTCGACAAGAGAAACAGTACATGAATACTTCCTGAATCTGTTTTGGAACACAAGGTTTGATTAACTGTGATACTGATGTTTTTCCCTGTTATATCCTTTAATAACCATTCTAATTTTCCTGATCCAAGATTATTTACTTTACTTACAGCCGGACAGATTTAGCTAAAAATTACAGCGTCTGTGTTCCACCATGAACTGTTGTAAAAAAAAAAGTGCTCTCTGTAACACCACTTTCATCTCCAGGGTAAATGAAAGCCTTCCTGTAAATATAGATTTTGCAGCAATTACTTCTCTGACATGTAGTTAAATCCAGACAAATAAAAAAGGTGTCACAGCTTGTTTTGTGGCAAGACTGCTCATACTCACCGAGTCTAAACAGCTTAGTTGTTTTAAAGACCCGCCGTTCTCTTTCACACACAGATTGCATAACAGTCATGAAAGTAAGCATGCAGAGTATTCAGCACCTGAGCCAACAGAAACCTAACCCAGCAATTAGCGCTGAACCCTAAATTCTCGTCGTATAGAGTAATCATTTGATTAACGCAGGAAGGATTATGGATGGATGATATATGGGTTTTCGCAATGTGTCAGATCGGTTCTAGTCAACACTTGTTTTAGCACAGGATGTGATGATGTTTGTGTTTTCTGCTCCATGGAACATGGTGATGGCATTTTACAGGATATAATAAAGAATCACATGAATTTGGAAAGCATTTTAGATATACTACTCACTTAGATGTAGCAAAAAAGTAAATAAATAAGAGGACAAAATTCAAACTGGGTTGCTTTGCTGTGTAAGTGAATACTTCACATCTGGCTCCTATAGGCAGAAACAATAGGAAATAGCTTCTTTAATCATTAAATCTGTGACGTCATACTGATGCTGTACTCCATAAAGATCCCGAGGAGGGGCTGAAAGGTGGCCTCATATGTCGCATTAGGGTGCGCTAACGTGTTCTGGATGTCTCCTATTAATTTTTGTTTACTTTCACCTTTACTCTAAATGTGAGCGCTGTTATTGTGGGTTTACAGCAGACAGCAGATATGCATAGAAAGGAACAGAAAAGGCTGAATTTATTCTCAAACACGAGGGCAGTGAGTCACAGACATGGAGCGTTCAAGCAGTAAGCGCCCATGTGATCGCTGAGACTTAACCAATGGCACTGTTGCTAAGCAAGAAATATCTTGTTTGGCTTTTTGTTTTTCTTTATACATCTCAGACATCATTTTGAAAAAGAAATTAAGCTGTATGTGACTTATTTCATTAGTTAAACATCTTTTTCTCCCTTCAAGGATGACATTGGATTACCAAAACTACTGATCCATTATTAACATTTGCATTTGTGGTAAATTACAGCTGACTTCAGAGGCAAAGTGACAGATAACACAAATGATTGTCAGGGGAGGTAGGAAGCACTAGTCTTGCCAAACTTCCTCTCAGTCACTTGTAACTGCCTTTAGCTGCAGTCAAAGCGGCAAATGGTCTGTGCTGGCATTTGAAACATCTGCGCAGCCAGACTACTGGTGGTAAGGCCCCCCGAGACCTGCCTCGCCTGCACCAGCCTCTTTTGAACTGCAGATCCAAAAACGCTGCACTTATTGGAATGGCATGTAGCTGCTATTCTGAAGGGGGATCCTCTGCTACGCCTTTGATGTCCACCAGTGTGTCCAAAGCAGGCGAGCTGTCCTCGCTGCTCTCTGTTTTCTATTTGGACAGAGATTTTTGTATTCTGAAGAGGGAGTTTTGAAGTGAAGCAGACAAAGCGCAGATTTACATGGTTTGGACAGCTGTACTGTGCTTCGAGTAAGACCGAAGATATCAGTAAAGCCGTGTAGTGGGGAGCATGGACTTGTCAGAGCGTAAAGAAGTAGGCCCAGGTGGCAGGGTTTTTCATAAATACATGAATTAAAGCTTTTTTTTGCCTAATTTAGAGGAAAATGGCAAACTTCTTTTATTAAACACACCTAATATCATATTTACCAAATTCTTTATACTATTAACCCATAATGTCCTCATTATTAAGGGGCAAAAACTCAAATTCTGCCTTAAATGAATGTATAGGCCTCCATCAGAAGAGATGGACCCAGCTGAGGCAGTAGCATCCCTGCTTGGTGCATAATTTAACACAACGGCGTGTCCTTTGAAGAGGACAATAAAATGTCTCACATTGACTAATCACATTAGGGACCATTTGTCTTGCTTAAGTGAAGTGTAACAGCACCATCCGTTTTACATGCAGGCTGATAGGGCTGCTGTTGAACACACCCTGACTTGAGAGGCAGACCTCCTGGAAGGCGCCCCAAGAGACTCTTCCTCTCTGCAGCGTACCCTGCGTGCCTTTCAGGGGCCCAGCCGCTGATCCGGGGGTCAATTCCTTATGCTGACATGTAGCCTATCTCAGGCTCCAACTGATTAGGGCCTTTTCACATGGCGTGCTCGGGCCCGGGTCCGAGCACGTTTGACCACAAATTATGTCCATGTGAATGCAAACAGGCCGGGCCCGGGCGCGGCACGGGTGGCCCAGATTGGGAGGTAGTCCAGGACCCGGGCCACC
>JAVQJG010022663.1:0-43805 GCA_036024015.1 Craterocephalus amniculus
ATTCACAAAACGAGAAAATTAAAGAAAGAAAGAAACCCTCAGAAAAAAAAAATCAATCATCATAAAAGGCTGCAAATAGAAAGGTTTTTAACCCTGATTTAAAACTGCTGACAGTGTCTTTCTGGGAGTTTGTTCCACATGTGTGGAGCATAAAAACTGAACGCTGCCTCTCCGTGTTTAGTTCTGACTCTGGGAACTTAAAGTAGACCTGACCCTGATGATCTGAGGGATCTGGTTGGTTCATAACGAACCAGAAGTTCCTGAATATATTTTGGCCCTAAACCATTCAGAGCTTTGTAAACTAACAGCAGGATTTTGAAGTCAATTGTTTTAAAAACAGGAAGCCCGTGTAAAGATCTGAGGACTGGGGTTATATGATCCGCTTTCCTGGTCTTAGTGGACCTGGACTCGATACTCGAGCAGTATTATAAAAGTAGGTGTAATGATACTCTTCTGCTGAGTGTTTATACGAATAATGGGCAAGTAAATCTGAAAAAGTCATGCCCTTTAAATGTAAAAAAGTAATTTGGGTTTGAGGAGCCAATGTAATTGTCCTGCAAGTTGGTGATATATAATCCAGAAAGACAGGATTTAGTACTTAAGTCAACAAACTGGCTCTGAAGTCCCAAAATACTACACATATTAATCATAATATGACACACATGTTGCAAAACCTGCACGTAAGTGTGTTCATCTAATCACATTTTGCATCACTGTTTTTACATCAAGCTAAGTTTTTCTTTCACACTGTGTCAATGTAAGGACACACACGTAATTTAACCCCTTTTTTGTCTTTTAAAACACTTTTTTTCGATGAAAATTAGTTGGTTTATTTTATGAGTTTTTTTATTCTGTAGAAGAAATACCATGCATCTCTGGTACTGAGATGTAGCGTACAACTGACAGGAACATAGGAAAACAAACCCTAAGAAACAGTTCACTTCAGGAATGGGAGAGCTGGGGAAAGTTAAATATCAGCAACACATCATTAGTTGAGCTGAAGGTTTGTGTTACCTGATAACATTAAAGTATGTTAAAAACACTGTAAAAAGATACAGAAAACAGACTTTGTGACCATTGTGATGTTTAAAAGTGAGGCCGATGCTTCACATTTCACAGCCATTTTACTCATATACATGGTTAAATCTGTCAAATCCTACAGCTCTATTTCATAATATTTTACAGTCTTATCAAAGAGTAAAGACCAACTAATGGTTTTAAATTACTTGTTTGCTGAGTCTGTGTTATGTAAGTTTTTATCTTAAGCAATCACTGAGGGCCCCTGGAGCCCCAAAACATTTTACTAGACCATGTTAGTGCATCAGTCACAACCTGACCAAGCATTTTATTCCAGCTGTACCTCCGGAATTTGGGAGTGGTAAGTCCAGATCGCAATATGGATGAAGACTTCTCGGGTCAGCCTGGATGTGCTCTATATGCTAGTGACCAACACAACCACCATCGATAACTCCTGGCTGAGGACTGAGATGCCATCCTGTGGCAAATGTGACCAGCATGAGGAGGGGGTGGCAGACTGTTGTCCATACAAGTTATACCTCGTAAAGGTAACCAATCCGGCTTTCCAGTATCAAAGGGAAGTTGTAATTGACCAAATAAAATGTTCCATAAGTTCAGATCTGCACTATCAACGCTGGCTTGTGCAAATCACAAATAAAGATTGTGACTGCAATTGCAGCAGGAAAACAGAACTGAAAACAGAAAACTTACAGAAAGCAGAACTTACTACTGTAGACCTAATGCCAGGCCTGTGTAAACCAACTCTGCACCTACTGGTCACATTTACATGAGATGTTTCATTCCTTTTTAATTTAGAGTTAATGTTGACTCTGCTTTAAAGAGATGAAAAATGACCATGACCAACACTTAATAACGAATGAAAATGTTGATAAATTAAAAGTGGTTTATTCCACTTTGAATTGTAAATAACATCATTCCCCTCTCATCCTCTATCACGTACCTTCATTGTAATGAGACAATAAAGGCAATCTATTCCACTTTAAGTGTGTTCCAGTCACTCTGTGTTCCCTTGTCCTGTAAAACAAGTTGTTTTACTTCCAGTAGATGTGAGTACGCCACTTCCGCCCACCAACCAATCAGAACCTTTCCCAACCCCCAGATTTTAAGCAGTATGAAAAAATTGTGTTTTTCATGTAAACCTTAATTCAGAATGAATGTTTCCATGTAAACCCAAAAGAGACGATTTTAACTCAGAATTATTTAATTTGCAGTTAATAAACTTCATGTAACCGTAGCCATTAGCAGGTTTGAACTTCACAACAAACTGTTGGAGAGCCATGTGAATCGAACTAAGTGTGCCGCATAACAAAGATCTGTAAAACCTGAAGTACACTGGCCCAGGAGGTTGCTGATCACTGGTGTATACCTGCTCTAAACAGAGATCTTTACCAGCTTGTGTTCAAGCTTTCATGAAGTTACACCTTGCTTCCTCATTATCATAGGAAATAAAGAACAAAATCAGAATGAATTGTAAAATAAAGTCATTTGTGCAGATCTGCAAAATATGGCTTGTAGCCTACTGGAACTGGCCTTGTTTAAGCTTCTTAAAGCACTCAGACACTATTTAGTATCACTTCTACATATGAACGGTATTTTTCAGAGTAGAGAGATTTTTTGGAGAAGTTAAAGTTTTGATTCTGCCAATTTTAGAGAGTGCCTCTGTTTTTCATGGAATACTCAACACCAAGAAAGGAGGTTTATGAAATCAGCGCAACGGAGATGTGCGTACTGTAAAAAAGGAAATGTATCTGAGGAAGTCTTTATGAAAGCATTTACATTTTGTAGTTACAGCTCGGAAGTAATCCTTTTAGGCCTCAACACTTCCTACTGTCAGACTGCTCGATTATTACGGCCATTTAACACCACATCAAAAACAGTGGGAAATGATCCACATGCTTGCCAGGATCTCGGGCACCAGCTAGTGTGAAACCAGTGGCATGTGTCCCATTTCTTAATCCCATCTGACAGAGGACAGGAACTTACTTTCTTTAAAACACCTGGCGAAGCCAATGCCCAAAAACGCTCCCACCATGCTATACATCATCAGCAGCAGCTTTCACAACCCCATAGTCATTCTTCATCACTCCATCCTCGTCCATCGTGTAGTTTCCCGTGCCTGACCTGCTGCAGGTCTGCACACCGAGCAGTCAGACAGGAAAGCTAGCCTTACACTCGCTGCGTTAAGGCTTGCCTCTGTCTGAAAGGGAAGTCTCAGCATCCACAAGTGTCGACTGCCTTGGCTGTAAACCAATTCCTGCCAGGCTATCGCCTTTCAGCCCCCCAGTCTCTGAGTTATTACAGTGCGGCTGTTCACCGCAGCTCTAGCCCAGCATGGTCTGGTCTGGTCTGGTCCAGCACTGAGCTCTGCAGTCAGTCACTCTACCCCTCAGCCAAACAGTGAGCTGAGGGGCTTCCGCCACAGGTGTCTGGGACTTTCTTCTCCTCCTCCTCCTGTCAATCCTTCTCTTTGACGTGTGCTTTAACTCCCCGTCCCCTCGCGGCTCCACTCCCCCCCACACTCCCCCCCAATGCTCCCCCACGCTCGTCTTTCTGGGTTAGTTGGCTCTCGCAGGCAGTCCAGATTGTTGTCATTTAAACGAATGAGTTCAGGACTCGCTATCTTGCTGCAGACCACCGGAGCTCACTTGCTGTCCATATCTGTCACACAAACACACACACACACACACGCACACACACACACACACACACACACACAAAGTCCTTTCCTCTGCAAACCTTCTCTGGTTTTGGAAGTCTGAGCAGCTGGGTGTTTTGAGTAAAGATAAGGCTTGAGGACAGTGACAAAAGGGAAAGTGCAAGTCTCAGCACCGAAGGTAAAAGGGAAAGGTTGGTGTGCATTAGTGTGTGTGTGTGTGTGTGTGTGTGTGTGTGTGTGTGTGTGTGCGTGTTCGTGTGTGTGTGTGTGTGTGTGTGTGTGTTGTTGGTTAAAGGTTTTCCCACCTCCTCTGCCATTTTGGCCCTCTACTTAACAGTCACATAAGGCAGCATAGATGTGGAATACAGGTCAAACTTTGAAACGATAAGATTCTCCGCTAGTTTAACCTTGACTTGGACAGAGAAAAGCATCGTTGGATAACATGCCTCTACCTCGATAACCTGACCATTTCTGTGAGGTTACTGCATCGGTACAAGTCCTGGGTTAAAATAACAATCTGGTATGCTTCTTCCCACATGCACTGAAACTACATCTGACAGTGTAAAGGCTTCCACTAAAACCTGAGCCATAACAAATACTTTTCTCCTACTTTGTTAGATGTATGGCATAATTCAACCTGTAATTTTAATCACCACTACAGATAATGTTTCTGAATATTACAAATCACTGTAGCGTTTCATCAACCTTTTGGGTTAAATTTCATAACTGAGGATTTATTTGAAACAAAACACCGTCTAAACTAAACATGGCCTCCACTTCACTGAAATTCGATACATAATATCTAGTTGTTTTGGGGTTTTTTTTACCAGGTATTTTTGATACATTGTTGGTTTTAGTCTGTAGGTGTTTCCAGTTGCATCAGGTCTGGGTTTTGTGTCATCTGAGCATTGTTGGTTTTTTGTAACCGTTTAGTTCAGAAGAAAATCTGGCACCACCTTCCTTGATATATTTTCTTCTTTGTTAATACATAAGTCCTGTTTGCAAGGTTGGAATCAGCACTTTGTTTTTTCAGTGTGTTTTTACCATGTAAACAAAGTGAAAATATCCACATGTTAGTAATGTTAAATCAAGAAGATATATCAAATATATTGGATACATTCAGACTAAAGTGAATATTTGTATCTTGCACAAAGTCAAATAAATTCTCAAATGAGGCTTCAGTATTTCTTTTATATTCCTGATAAATTGTTACTTATTTATCATATTGTACTGAAGTTTGGGTGAAAAGATTGTAATTATTAAAGCCTTCAGAGATAACACTAATTATCTTTTTGTTAAGCTAAAAATATTTACATTTCAAGATGTTTTCAAACTACAAATTGTTTTAATTATGTGGGAAATCAAGAACAGGTCAGTAGCTACCAGAACATATTTATAAAAAAATTATATTTTAATCACAAACAATGAAAGCTGGAGATAAGGAAACTTTGGTGTTGTCAACCGTTCTCATGGACTTTATTGAAGCCGAGGTTTCATGGTCACAGGAGTGAGATTGTGGAAATGACACTCAGACTGTCTACAACAAAACACCAAAATGTGTTTGAGTCTACATCGAAAATATAAAAGTTTGTAACTTGCATATGGGAACGTATTTTTGGGGAATATTTTCAGTTGCTGTAAAAATTGCTAGATGTCAGTGCTTAAATGACCGGTAACATAATGCAGGTGATTGGATGAGCAACATAATGTGTGGACATGTAACTCTCTAACAGGATATTCCAAATATAGGATTTTTGGGAATGTCCTAGTTAGCTTTCTACAACCACAGTTCTTTCGACAAATCCATGATTTATTTGTACTTTTATGAGCATGTTCATAATCTGAGGCCAGTGTTTTTGATTAATTTAACTTCTAAATGTAAATTAAGATGAGACATGTGGATTTAAAGATCATTAAAAGATACACAAATGATATACATGCCTCCTGTTTTAGGAATTTGACACTAAAATAAAAAAATAATAATGTGTGAAATACATCAGACACTGTTTGATTATTTTAACACAAAAAATTCAAAGTGCTCAATTCTTTGAATTTAGGAGAGAATCTCTGAATCCAACATCAAAAGCTGCTAATGCATGGTTAAAGGGATTTAATTTTTTGCCACTTTGCAGTTGCTTGATCCCAGAAAGATCATTGTGCACATGTTATACTAACCTTCAATCCCACAGGAAGGAAGTAACATTCCATGTAATGCAACATGGAACGTTACAGTATAAAGCTTAGGTGGAAGGTTTCTAGAAATCTTAACCACAGACCAATAATTATCTTTTTATTTATTTTCAGCTGTAACAAATCTTTTCCACTGAGCATATTCATTTGGCTAATGTAAATCTAGTGCAAAAAGCACTGATAATAATTACAGTCTAAATGCCATTTTGCTAACTTTTTCATCCATTATCTATATCGCATTTATTTTTTCAACACCAACTGGGGAACAGCACATGGTCACCAAGTCATTTAAACTCTGCGTAATTGCCTTTTGACACAAAGTGAGAATGTGAGAAGCTGTCCAGTTCAGTAGCACTACATCTTCCCTTGCTGCCCAGAGGCCATGCTGTTTGCATTGTGTAACTGCTGCTGGTGAACCAAAGCAGCAGAAGTGCTAATAAAGCCCAAAGATCACAGCCTTGAACTGAATATTTACCTTAGACTAATTTGACCATGGTTTATATCATCCGAGCTCTGTGAGTGGATGGAAACGACATATCTGGGAGGAGGAAGGGCAGGACTGCCGAGCTCCAGCACCTCTGCTCGACCCTCAGGGAGAACCAGCAGACACTTGTAGGGAAACCTGATCAGTAATGAAAACAAGTATGAAGTCAGATCTTTATTTTAGGTAGTCAGCAGGAGCACAGATCTGTGATATCCAGAGTAGAAGAGACAAGGGGGGAGGTGTGGGTGGGTGGAGCGCTCCCCCCTCCACACACATCCCTCCATATTTCTCTTGAGTTGTTTTCTGAATTCTAGCCAGGAAAGTTTAATGGCTGTGGAATTTGGACAGGAAAAAAGCGGCGCTGGAAGTTTCAGAGGAAGTGGGGATTTGTGCCTCACGAAGGCAGCACCTCTGTTTGTGTTCGCCCGGCCGGAGAGAGAGCGGCAGACAGAGGGAATGGAAGACAGAGGAAGAGCGTCAGAGAGCTTTTCCAGCCAACAGCACGAGCCTCTAGGGGAGGCAGACCTCATACAGACAGGCCGGGATCATTTAACCTCTCGCGCACATGACCACGCATAGAACAATACACAGACAGCCTGCCTGACACACACCCACGCACAAATCTGGACAGTCAATGCATGCACATGCACGTCCAAATGTGCTCAGATGCACAAACTGCAAACATGCACCAAACCACACACATACAAACAACCTCACACACCATTTACATCAAACTTTGATTTGAAATGTGATCTTCGCTTTTCCACACTCACATCTAACTTCAGCCCAGCTGTTTCTCACAGCCACCTCAGACACATGCTGCTTTAAAAGATACTTTCAGTGATGAGATTTACAATAACAGCACAACTACAGGGAAAAAAGCTCCAAAAAACGTTAATTTAAAGCAATACTGACCCACAAGCTGTCTAGGTTTAAGGTCTTGGTGTTTGTGTTATCTAATACAACAAACATAATCTGACTGAATGAGGAACATGTATCAAAGCAAATTTAATATTTTAACTGGATGAAACACAGTCTGGACTGGAAAAATTGCTTAGAAATTCTGGAGAAGGGAGAATTAATGCATGACAACTGAAGAAAAGCTTGCATGGACTTTTTTTTCTGTGCTTTTCAAATTTGCACAGAAAAACAACTAAAAGGAGAGAAAGAAAGGAAATAAAAGGACAAATAAAAATGTTAAAGCAAGGAAAAGGTGCATAAAAATTACAAACAAGCTCAGATAATAAATTATGCCCAGTATTACACAATATGTACTGCGATATTAACATCACACATAAGTATTCATGCATTAATTATCTCAAAGACTTCTCAAAGACTGGAAAAGCACCAGTGTGTTAGTGACGGCTACGTTTCATTCGGCGCACTCAGACCGACACCATTTTGGTTCTGACTGAGAACATTCATTCGTTCTGCATTCACACCATTCATCCAAAGGCAAAGTCAGAGGACTTTAAAAACCGGCAAATGTGTCTGATTCTGCATCCTGCTACCTGGTTTGCCAGCTGATGGCTCACCACGCTGTCCAGAAACTGGATAGATGGACATATAACACCACATCCAGCTCCACTTTTCACCGGTTGTGTTATTACTTTACTTCTCTCATCTTATTGATTATTTGGTTTGGCATTCCGGTGAACTCAGCCTTTGCCCACTGTAATGTCATGGTTCATGAAGAACAACCACTAATTATTAGCTCCAGTTGAGAACCAGCTTTTCAGGTTCATCCAAGTATTTTTGGTTAAAAGATACTGTATGTTTGGGAAGTGATGTGGAGCCCTGCTGGAGTGAAACGGCTATCAGAGGTACTTCTGCTTCTGTGCCTCTCCTGCATTTAAACTGGCACCATATATTATGTTCTTGTGTTGTAAGTCATTCAGTCATATCATCATTGTAATATTCAACAATAATTTCACAAGTTTTCCCAATGTTTCTTATGAACTTCGTGAACATCACACGTCAAGGGGGCATCCTCATTTGTACATTTCCATTGATCAGATAATGACAGATAATAAAACACTTTTCACTGCTCAAAAAAATACCTAACCATTTCTAAACTATTTCTGATTTTCTTCCCTTTGTGAGGTAAATCACTTTTCTCATCATGTGGAAGTTCATGTGGTGACGAGTATCTTTTTAAGCGCATTTTAAGCTTTGGCATATTTGATGTACCAGTTAAAATTAATGGGAGGGATCACCGTCCTTCATTCTATCTGTGGCTATGTCAAAATGAACATGGTGTTTCCTTCCTAAGTCCCAAAGAAATCATGTCCACACAGGACTTTTACAAACAAATCTCTATTCACACAAAACATGAGACATGATTGAAAGACTGCAAGGAGCCGAACCAAAAGATGGTGATACATGGAAATGGAGTCATGTTAGTTCAAGTAGTCAACACGATGCCCCAGCTCTTCTGTCTTTTCCTGTGTCTGCCTTTGCTGTGGGAACTGTTATGGTCCAGCTAAGCGGGGGACAGCAGGAGTTGATAGATGGCACATTCACACTGGTGCTGTCTGCTTGAAACCTGGAGTTTTAGTTCGTGAACAAGTGAATCCTGGTGCAGTTAGGGTTAGGGTTAGGCTCCACTGTTGCTGGCTGTTTTTGATCTTGGCCAATTAAGAGCCGGACTTCCTTCTTCTTTCTTTTTGTTCAGTAGTTGTTTTGGAGATTATCACCTCCAGTGTAACTGTGTCATATTGTTCAGGTGGTGGTGCCATGAAATAAAAGATGTCAAAATGTTACGTGGAGTATTAGACCATTTAGTGACTGTAGTGATAAAAATTCAAATTTTAAACTGAAACAGGGGCAAAGAGTGTGTGTGGTGCCACTCAAATCAAAGGAGCAAAATAGCAAGTGACTGATAAGAAATAAACTATCTACAAAAGCTGGCTGACTCCTCTGTCTCATCAAAACAAACTAGGAGGAAAAACAGCATAAAATGCCTACAGTGGATGAATGTGAATCAACTCATTACCAGGTATAACTTCCAGACACAAATAACACATAACAAAATGCCAACAAAAACTTTAAAAGCTCAAACTAGACCTCAGCGAAACAGACTAAGAGGTCAGACTGCGTTATCAGACACAAATAGTCAAGGATGACTGTGATCCGTCCGATACACTAAACAATTATGATGGCGGATCATTTATTCCGGGAACGCGGCAGCAGTTACTCCCAGCAGATGGAGGCCAGACCAATCAGTGATTAGGAGCAGAGGGCGTGTCCACGTAAACCAACCCTGGCCGAATGATGAAGCATGGTTCTTTTTATACAAAATAAGGAAGCTCATCACTGTCTCAGCATCAAGGACATCGTCAGATCAAACCATGCTTTCACCCCATGTTTGCATACGGACCAAAACAAAAAAAACATGTGCTTGTGGATAGGGCAAAGTTTGCAGTGAAATGCAAAGTCAGAAAGGACACATTGTTATTTCAGTAAACCGGGCTGTGCTTTGACACACTTAGGTCATCGTTTGGGTGACGATGAATCTACGCTTTGAAGTTAGCTGATGCAACTAGACCCGGCTGCAACTAAAAGCCTTTAGATGATCAATCAGGTAGTTAAAACAATCATATCTTTTTTTTAAAAACAACAAAATCCAGTCCTCAAAGTAACTGAGATGTTGTTGTATGAGTTTAATACAATAATCTGACATTTCTCCAATGAGCAGGGAGTGCTTTTTAATAGATTGGTCATTTCTTACTTAGTTAGTTTATGTTTGTTTATCTTTGAAACTTTTTGAAGATCAGAGGACATTTTGTTTTTAAAAAAATCATTGATCATTCCAAAAGGATCTTAAAGTTTTTGTGCTGCAGTGCTTTTGGTTTAATGTGTTTTTGACCTTTAGGTATCTCCATTTTAAGATCTGCGGTCTCCGTGCTGACATAATGAAACTGAATGGAAGTTTGCTTGTGTTGCTGATAACTTAAAAAAAAAAGAAAAACAGCAACAGCTCTTTCCAAAAACAACGTCCTGGCCGCTCTGGATAATCCACAAACTTTACTGTGACCAGTTTTCTTTGGAAGTACTTTTTACTGCAGGAAACCCTATGAAAACACTCTGACTCCATGATTTGGCTGCAACTTCTTGTTTTTTTTATTTTCTATAAAAACAAAACGCAGACATTAACCTGTTTTTATGTACACTTTCTGTTGCAACATTGGGGTCCACTTGGTCTAACCCTTTGTAATCTGTGACTCTTCCTTCCCACAGGTCCTCAGACTCGGGTCTCTAAACCACATCACCATTTAATGGCTGTACATCTGCCTGGCTCCCCATCCTTCACCTCACACCTCCCAAACTGAGCCTGGAGACAGATGGGTAGACATGGGGACAGACAGACCAGGCGCCCTGAGCCAGCCAGACCGTCAGCCCGTCAGTCATTCAGTCCTGGAAAGACGGCCTTGATACTGGAGACAACTGTATCCATTACACCCTCACCAAGTTCCTTGATCCCACACCATGGCACCAGCTACCAGGGGAATCCTTAGCACTCACATGGATGCACGGATACACATGAAAACTCACAGTCACACATGTGCACCCAGAGCACTCACGTCTTCAAAACACGCAGAGAGGAGCATCAGAACTGATGGGGACACATCTACCTCTCATCACCCCGCAGCCCTTCAGTGATGCATTTAAACCTATTATCAGTAGATAAACTGAAGCAAATGTCAGTCAGAAAAGTTCTTCATACCATTAGAAAGTGACATGTTGTTGTTCAAAATAAGCCTTTAGTTTGTTTTTGTAGTATCGACCAACTTTTGCACCAGTTTGACTAAATATTAGCTTCCCTTTTAGCTGCAGATGAGCCACGGTATTTTCCACCTTCTGAGAAGTTCTTGCTGCATAAACTCAAACAGATGATTTTTGGGCCTAAATATAGCAAGAGAGTGTCACAAATATAAAAAAAAGTACTGATGGAAAGTTAACTTTGATTATCTAATTGCTAAGGATGTAAAATGCTGTAGAAACCTATTAGCTTTCTGAGAGATTATGTGTCTGTGAAGCTAAAATACACAAAGTCAATGTATCAAGGTAGCTGATAACAGAACATCTGGTCTGATGGACAGAAAGCAACATTTACACTGATTTTCCATGTCTCCCTTTCTCTCAGCTCTACTTCAGTTTAGCAACCCAAACTTTATTATAGCCATGTGCGACACAGCCTGTCCAGTTGTTTCTCTCCAAACCAGACAAGAAACTCATGGGTGGTTTTAAAATGCAACCGCACTTCAAAAGGCAGCCGATATCTGAGCTCTGATTGCAGACAGAGACATTGTGTAAAGACAGCACAAATATCCACAGCATCGCATTACGCCTGATCAGATGTAGGAGTGTAAATCAGTTAAGTCTCTCAGTGAATCCAGAATTATGCGGCAGTAATGAGCTGATTAGGAAAAATATTTCTCAAAGGTGAGAACTAAAGAACATCTTCATCTCAGTTCAGCTCTTACATAGACATATCTACAGCTGAGTTTAACTGTGCAGTGGCCCATGTGGTTGAGCAGCTTCTCTGGTCTGATAGCTCAGATATGAACTCCAGGAGGGAGAGAGCTACATAAAACTTATCCATTCTTTGTTTTAAATATGGACCAGACTCTCCTCCTATTCATTGAGCTGGATCTAATTTGGATGCAGAGTGTAGACTGCAAGAAAAAACAGAGAAATGTACTTAATTACTTTATCTAATTTGATACAATTAAAAATACGCTAATAAATATGAGACAATATTGTATCCTGATTTAACACAATCACTTCAAATCAATTCCAAAAACAACAATTCAAATATCAAAATAAAAACGACTGGTCAAAGTAAATCATGGCATCCATTGCTGAGGTTTAAACTTGATGTTTAAACCTTTGACAGATATGAGTTGAACACACTCAGTCTCTGTTTTGGCTTTGGGTCTGCCAGACCTGGTTCTCTTTCTGCCTCATCAATGGTGAAGCAGACTGTTATCACTGACATTACTAAACATTATTCACAATGTCTCTGTAGAAAAGATCTACACATTTAAAGTGTTATGGTGGTCAGCCTCTCCTTGTTGTTAACTGAACTGTGACCTCAGCTGAACTGAACTGTGCATGGCCATCACAAACTGGAGACAGAAACAGAAGAAGTTAGGCATTCTAGTCCAACCCTTGAATGCCCCCTGGACATTTTCATCCACTTCCAAAGTTCAAAACTCCCTCACCGGAGCATGTGTGACATCCTGTATGAAATTTCAAAGCCCAGCCTTCTAGGAAGTGGACAAAAAAGTCTATGTAAAGGTTCATACATGCAGGTTTTCTGAGGGGTAACTCAAGGATTAAAAATGGAGAAATGTCCATCAGTAGCCATCAGTCACGTTTACTGCATAAAAGCAGAGAAAGTCAGTAACTCATGTGATCAGACATGAAAGTAACGTGTTTATATACCACGCCTTTCCTTTTTCAATAAAGTCAAGTTAATTCTACGTCAAACAAGCATGAAAACTGTTTCATGAAGGTATTCCACAACTTTATGCCTCATTCCACTGAGGGGTACGGCACGGGTCGGCACGGTCCTCCATTCAGAAAATTGTTTCTGCCGGAAGTCGGGCCGGTCGTTGCCTGATCTGTAACTCTGCCTGATCTGTATCTGTGTGGACTGCACATGCGCATCGCATCCGCCATCTTGGACACAGAAATACGGCAACACCAACTATTCAGATCTGTTTGGTAAACGCATTTTCACTTGTTCCTGTTACTTGTTATCATTTTCACTGTCCCGGTTGCATCGGCACGCTTTCTCCTCCTCTTACCATTAACAAACTGAAACTTAACATTGATGGAAAAACCCCAATAAAATGGAGCTCTAAACATTTCCTTTATTAGACAGATAGATGAGACGAGGAGCCCCGCCACCGAAATGTAGTGAGATCCTGAAGCTGTGTCACACTTCGCCGCGTAAACACCGCCCACAGGCGGCCGGCAGATTGAGTTCCTTCAAATGGGAAACGTGTCAAAATATTAACCCTTTTTAAAGAAAAGTAGTGAAAGCATGAGTTACTGACAACTCCAGGATGAAGTAAATGTGTTTACCAAACAGTTTGATCTAGTTGTTGTTGCCGTATTTCTGTGTCCAAGATGGAGAAAGTGATGCCCATGCGCAGTGCACACAAATACAGATCAGGCAGAAATACAGATCGGGCAGCGACAGGGCAGCGACAGGGCAGCGCCCGGCATGCAGTGATTCTAGCGTGCGTCATACTCAAAACCAACACACGTGAAGCTTACACATGAGATATGTCTCCATATACATTTTAATTCCTCACCGCTCCATCCAGCTCATTTTACGTAGCTTGTGGGGTAGAAACGCCGATCAGACCCTGCTGATGTTTGGATTCATTTTTAACTGTTTACTTTCCAACGTGGACTGACTGCTGTTTGTGTCGCGCTGCTTTGAGAGTTTTTTTGTTTTTGTTTCTGTCGGCGAATCAATGCATTGTGTTGCATGACGGCAGCAGCCCCACCCAAACCGTACCGTACCATCTTCCATGGACCCACAACTGAAGGCGGGCCCAAAAATGGTCCGGCAGGGCGATTTTATGGGATGGTAGTACCCGACCGTACCGTTCAGTGGAAACAGGGCATTAGATTACTGTCAGAGAAATCTGCACTCTGATCATTGACATACATTTATCATCATGTTAATGCAATGGTCAAGTTTTATCTGAGAGTGCTGTCAGACAGGTAGAACTCATGTGTCTCAGCGGAGACTGTGCAGAAACCAGCCTGACTCCGGGCAGAGGATTGTTGAGCTTTACCGACTCCAAATGCAATCTTATGGAGGTGAGATTTAGTTTTACATTACTAAACTGTTTCCATGCATGCACCATTTACAGGCTCTTCATCTGCAGGGGTTGGCTCAGAGGGGCGTGGGCCAGCAGACTTTGAGTTGAGTAAAAAAGCTCTTGGAGGAATCATGAATAAACAGCTTCTGCAGACTCTTGTACTCTGCTGGAACCCACCTTTTCCTACTGGCAGCATAATAAAGGACATAAAAGACAACTGGAGCTGTGTGGATTTAGTTCCCACCGATTGGTTTCATGAAGAATTTCCACGACATTACAAATCAAAGAATGTGGATTGAAACCTGGGATGAATCCTCATTCAGATTCCTGACACATCGGGTTTGATTTTTTTCTGTGTTCTTGATTATTAGGCCTTCTTTAATGAGTCCAAACTTGAAGCAAGGCATAATCTAAACGTAAGGACAGATTCAGAAGAGCAGCGATGTAATGAAACTAATTAGAGTCACCTGCTGTCCCTAATGGCAGTGCTGTTTGTAAATGACCAAGATGTTTTTTTTTAACACTCTGAGTGTCAAACATGTAAAAAACACAAACATCTCATCAACAAATGGCCCCAAAAGTGAAGTGAGTGCTATGATAGTGTAGCTGTTTCTCACCTGTGAAGAAGTGGTTGATTGTGGGTGTTAGAGTTGTTAAATCCAGTTTAGGGTTGTTAGAGGAGAAAGCTGTCCTGCTGGGTCTGCAGCATAACATTTGACACCACAGCCTGACATGAGAAACCCAAGTCTGCCCTGAACAAATGAGATGCTTGTGGAGGGACACACGGTGGAGGCTGATCTCCACAGAAGCAACCCGCGAGAGTCGGGAAAAATCTGTCAAGATCACGATCATATTTGACGCGCGGTCTTCCTCGACGTGGAAAGTATTTCTCGCTCTTCTGTTCTGGTGGTTTCTGGGAGCAAACGCCACTGAATGAAGCCATTTTAACTCCATATGCTGCTAGCAATTATGTTGTTTTCTACCCGCAAGTAATGCCTTTGTCGTCTACGTATCTGTTTTGATTAGCCGTCCTGTCAGATCACGGGGATCAACAGATCAATCCCCAAATCTGCTGCCAAGAAAAAATCTTTGAGAATCTGGTATTACTCATGGTGGATAAATTTGCAAATAAGCAGACAGTATTCAACCCCCAAAAATTCACATGGCTTATATAAACCTCCGCAAATGTTTTATGAGATATTTTTTAAAGACAAACTTCTGGTTATTTATGGTTAGTGCTCATTATTTGTAATTATACATTTCTTTTGTCTGAAACGGATACTTTATAAATCTACCATACTGAAATTTATTTGATACTGTGTATGTTTATTTAACTGATTACTTAAGGACCTTTATTCATTTTAAATACTTGTCATCTTTACATTTCATGACATAGGCCTATTTCTGTTTTTTTTTTCTCATGATTTAATGTGATCTAACAGACCCGAGAAGCCACAGGCTCAGTTGCTGCCTGCATTTTGCAGAACATGTAAGAAAGTAATAAATCAGCAGCCGCAGCATGTGCTTTTTTCTGAACCAAACTCTCGTGAACTGCATGACCACGAGGCCGACATGTATTTGCTTGTGTGCCACACATGTTGTTGAGGACGCATTCAGATTTTTCTGGAAGCTTGTCGATGCTTTAAGGTACTTCATCTCCCACCGTCCAGCAGAGAAGCTTTTCACTGTGATATATCTGCATGTTTAGAGAAACAAGCAAAGCTTTGACACATCTTCTGTGTCGCTACCTGTAGCACGGGGGTTCCCTAGCCAAGTCAGCTCGACCCGGGACTGAGGCACGGCGGCTGGACCTGTTTACTCAGCTGTGGGGCTCCCCAGGTCCAAGGGAAATAGAGGATGTGTTCAGGGCCTCATTAATCATGACCACTTCGGAAGAGATAAACAGGCAGGGCCCAGCAGGGGATGCTGCTGCTCCTGCCGCTGGAGAGGGGGAAGGGATGGAGAGGTGAGGCGGGGTGGGGTGGACAGCGTGGAAGGAAAGGAGGAGGTGCGGGTGGGGTAGGTGGAAGGCCAGAAGGCGTGCAGAGGGGGGGGGGGCAAGCAGAGAAGAAGGTACACCCACACACTAGGGGATACACAATAACACTTGCTCTTTGGTTCCACATCTGTATGGCTGTGCAGGCTTGTAAATCTGCATTCCTTCTCTGGCAGGATGCGAAGACGGCGTCCAATGCAAGAGCATGAACCCAGTGCCGTTTGTGCACACACTGCTGCATTGTTTCTGCATTTTACCAGGTTGTGTGACATATTGAAATATCTTTTTTTTGTTGTTGTTTTTAATTGTGGTGCCGCAGGTCAAGATGTTGTTCATATGTCAACACGAAAGAGTGAAGTCTTTCTTAACACTGAGAAACATCTCATTCCTGAACAGATGAACATCCCAGAAAACAATTAACATCATTAATAACCAAAAAAACTGCAAATTCCAGTGTAAGTGAAAGCAAAATGTCTTCTGATCGGTTTGTTGGTGCATTTTTCAGAAATAACATTAATGTTTTCAGCAAAACTGGAGTTCTGCAGAGTTGTGTAGGGACGTGTGTTGAGAAACAAACGGTACAAAAAGTAAAGAAGTGTGTGTTTGGATTATCTACGTAAATAATTACTTTTTATTTCAAAAAGTTCTCATACGCCATCGCACTCATACCTCCATTAAGTAAATTGATCCACTAGTGGGCAGTGTTGAGTTCAGGGTTCTCTTCCACGTTTTGATGTTTTTTTTCAGACAGCGCTTGGTTGCAGTAATACACCGCTATAAAGTAATTTACAGTCATCCAACACGCCCAACACACTCACACAGCCCTTCTTTAAAAGCTCCGCATCGTCATCTTCCTCTTCCTGGTCTTCTTCTTCTTCTTCTTCTCTGGTTTGTTCCTTTCACTAGTCACATGTCAGCCATGCTGCTCAACGCTCCCCCTGCAGTTTGCGGTGGTATTGCTTCCACAAGCCCCTGAAAACGGACCAAATTACATGCGTACCCATCTTCTGCTTCAAGCATAAATGCCTTTACACTGTTGGAAAACCTCTATTCTTTTTCCAATGGTAAAACAATTGAAATGTATTTGTGGGATGAGCTGCAGACCTGAATGTGTGGCTTGTGCCCATGAAAAACCCAAATCGTCTTTACCAAAGCCAAACAGTTTTTTCTGACATTGATTCTCGTTTGGTGTTGTTTACTGAATTTGATGATTGAATCTGAGGAAACAAGACATGTTGGCTATTAATTTATTGATTGATTTATCTATTTATTAATTAATTTGTTTATCTATTCATTCATTGATTTTTTATGTTTTTATTAACTTATCTATTTAATGAACAGAGACTTCAGATGCCTGTGGAACTCCTGCCTGCCACCTCCTCTTCATGCTCACATACTGCTGTGGGATGTCCCCCAATCCATTAGAAATTAATTTAAAAAAAATTTTTTTTTCTTTTACTCAAGTATCATTAGGTCAGCAGAGGAGCTCTAAACTACATAACACCCACCAACCTGCCAAATGTGCGCTAATGTTTATTTTGTTGGATATAAATGAAAAAACATTCTGGTCAGATTCCGATGAACACTATTCCATCACATGTCATTGGCTGTTTATGTGCTTTGGCGTACTGTACGTGGTTTTGTGTAATTGTCTGAACAAAGTACAGCTGAGGAGTGAAATTTAAACAAAATTACATGACGAACAAAAGAAAATGTGGGTGGACAGTGTAAAGACAAGGCTGGTTACAAGTAAGGGAGATTGTCAACAACAAAAGAGAAGAAGAAGAGAGGCTGCAAGAAAATCATGTAAAGCCCTGTCAGGACAGCTGCATCCACACAAAGAGGGGAAAAAATTAACAAACCCTTATTTGAGAATATCCTTTATAAGGTGGAGAGGATGAGAGACATCATCTGGACAGCTTAGAGACACAGACAAACAAATAGAGGAGAGATCGTCTTTGGTTTTATTGACATTTTTTCCATAAAATTAAAATTAAAGAAACACGTTTGATTAAATGTACTTAGGTGCAGTTACAATCTGGCTTATTTTCCTCCTCCAATAACCAGCTAGTGGAAATTCTGATTGACTGGAAACTTTTGAGGCTTGGACAGTGGTATTTAAAGGCTTAAAGAGTTGAGTTTGGAGTAATATAAGCAGTTATGAAGATGTCTCAGCTTCCCGAGTCTTTCAGAAATGAAGATCAGGATCATTTCACCGTCCTTCGAACCTCTGTAGTAAAATATTAAATAAACTAGAAGAGATATGTCTTGAACAATCTGCAACATCATTAAAAGATTCAGAGAATTGAACAAATTGAACAGAGAATTTGAACAAATCAACAAACTTCAGACACCACTGCTTGAAGCACAGGCTGGACAAAGGAATGGATATCGCTGCAACGGTTCACAGGCACCTCTAAAATTCAGAAAATGTTGTTTTTCCCTCAAATGCAAGTAAACCCATCAAAGAGAAAATAGATGTTAATCTGATTTAACTAAAAACGTGTTGAGAGAAAGCGGAAAAGTGTTCTGAGGTCCTGATGTTGCCTGGGAATCGTGGATGTTTTATCCTCTGTACTAAACAGAAGAAGAATCTCATCGTTAAAAGCCAGCATCTTTGATGGGATGGAATACTTCGGTGCCCGGCTGCAGCTTAAATCTCTCCCCTGCTGTAGCATCTCATTGTAAAATGAAACATATGAAAAAAATCTGAAATTTCACCAATGAAAAAGTTTCTATTTCAATAAATGATATGATGCCTTTTGTATTTTTGATTGATAAAAAACCTAAATGAATCAAAATTGCAACAAAAACTAAACATCTCTTGTCTGCTTTTTAACATCAGGAGCTTACATTAATGACGCGGAATCATTGTTATTATGTTTTGGTGAAAATTCAGTCGTTTTGAATTGACACTAATAAAGTGGTTTTCTCTGCCCAGTAAAAAAGTATCTTTACAGAATCTCCTTTACATGCAACAGAACAAAAGTTCAACCAAAAGGTAAAAACATAAGCAGCTTTATTTGTATTTTAATGCAAACATTTTTGCATCCTTGAAGAAGAATAAAGCGAGTTTATGGATCTGGCCACACAAAGGATGCAGCTTTCAGACAATTTTCCCTCTGAACCAAAGTATGTGGGTTTGGCACCTGCAGTCCTTCTTTCACCGTATGATCTACTGGACATTTATTATTATGTTTATATTAAACAGTCCGCTTAGCAATGACCGCTGTGACATAAAGCATAAGGCCTGTTTTATTGATTAATGTGAATTTCTGGGCTCCAAAACTCAAACCACAAATATCTGGCTTATTTGATACGGCTAAAATGTTCTCTGCTGTTAAACTGACTCTGTTGGCTTGAGTCCCACCAGATCTTTTCTCTTCTGTATCCCTTTCATACGTCTCCTCTTTCTCATTAAGAGGAAAGAACACATTGAATTCAACTGTTAAAGGAAAAAAAGGAGACTAGTGCTTCTGTCAATCTGTCACGAGGACGAGACGCTGTTATTCTACGCCCACTCGATCTGAGAGGAGGAAATAAGAGGACCTTGATGAAACCTGCTCCCAAAAAAACATCATTATTACCTGCTCCTCCTCTCCCCGGCCTGCACACACACCTCCCTCCAGACGTCTTTCTAGCAACCCCTGTTTATCAGAGCAGGCAAGATTTCACTCGTCTCCTGCTCAGTTTTTCATCTTATGGAAAAAAAGAGACCGACCAATCAGTTTGAGAGACCTGACAAAGGCAATAAGCTGAAGGTTTATTTCAGTGCTCTCTCTAAATGGGTTTTAAGATATTGTATTACTTTGTTTATATAAGTCTATTTCTTAATAGTAGCATGTGTGCATGTGTGTGTTTTCATGTGTGTCCATCTGCGGCAGCATGCACGTGTCCTTATGTTGAACACTAATTGCTCCTGATAGGCTTGGAAAAGTGACATCATTACCAGATTGTCTGGGTTTCCTCCAGAGGTCAAACAAGTGGGCGAGACTGCAAACGCTGCTCGGAGATGCGGTGACTGAAACAGATAAATGGAGTTTAAGTAAAAGCTGAGGACTCTGACAACTTCGTCTGTGGTGAACGTGGCCGGGTCATATGACGGAGTATTTATGTTTTTCAGCACTTTTGAGTTTGAACTTGGAGTCTTGAGGGATTGTGTTGCCTATAGATATATTTTTTAAAGTAATATCTTCCTTCAGACTGCTTTGAGAGAAATGAAATTATTATCTGAAACATCAGAAATCACGAAGCAGAAAGAGAAAGATGTGAGACGCTATGCAGCCTCAACTTCTGTTTCTGATTTTCTGCACTGAGCTCAATCTTTCTGGATCATCATATAAGTTATCATTATGGAATACTATGTCATCCAAATTAAGTAAAAACAATAAAAATTCAATTTTATGCATGATTCTGAGATAAATGCAAACATTTATATATTTTGCTGAACAATAATTATTAATTTTAGTGCTACTCACATGCAGATCCAGTTGTTGCTGAAAATGTTATTAGTTTTACCAGTTATTTTACCAGTTAAAATGGAAAGTTTCCACAAAGGAATTTATCACAGTACAGTCGAATTACAAGCAGAAAAAATTACTTTGTCCTCACAACACCTCAAAAACACAATCAACGACAGCCTTGCACACTATGGGAGATCAGTTTAAAAAAAAATCTTTTCCATGATAAACTCAATGAAGCACAAATATTTTTATTATATGAAGCCAATTCACTCAAAAGTCAAGACAATAGTTGTGAAAAGCGATAAACCTAACGAAATATTGATCTTGTTTTTATACCTTTTTATTCAAATGATTTAAATGAAATTATCATTAATAAAATCCTTTTTGTAACATTTACGAGTTAATCATCACTCACTATGACTATATTTTATTGTCATGAATACTTTTGCCACTAACTGTTGAGTAAAAATCCAACATTGTGGCAGCTCAGTTGTGAAGTTAGAATTTGATAATCCAAAGAAAGAAGGTGAACACATTTGAATGAATAAACACACAGTTTACACAAATTTCACAAATCTAATTTGTCAAACTAAAAGCAATTTGGTTTGAAATACAATTTTAAAAAGGAATTGAAAATACTACTCTTATATAATCTCATGCACCAGTAAGTATGTGCATCCATGGATGTATAAATGAAGTTAACTATACTATAAGGTATATTTTCATGATTTCGATAAAACATGGGAATCAGAAGAAAATACAATTTAAATTAAAAAAACCTTCCCAAGAAACTGAGAATTACTTTGAACAATATCCTCAACATTCATGTTAGTTCCTGAAACAATTATGTTTTTATATATTTCATGTTTACAGGAAAATATATTTTAATGTGTATTCCTTCGTCCTCTGGGAAACCTTTGAAGATGATGATGATGATGATTGTCAGTTTGATGCTGTTTTAAAGTGTTTACTGCCTTCATCTGAACCCGACTGGGATTACAAAATTAAAAAAGAAAAATCTGGAAAAGTGCAAAAAAGTATTTTCTCAGACCTATGAGTATGAGTTACAGTAGGCACCTGTTTTTCAGAAACGGGAGTCCAGGTGGCGATGTTCCACAGTGTTTACATGTGATACTGCTGACTAACTGTGCCAAATGTTTTGTCATTTGATTCTAAAAAGTTTTCATTTAATATGTGGAAGACAGATTTTCCCATAAACTCAAATTTTTTCAGTGGCTGTAAACAAAAGTAATCAAACTACTGTAGTTGAATCTGTGAACTTTCAGCAAGTCACTACAAAAGATACTGTATCAGGTTAAATGAAGTCATTTTTATTCATTTAGGTTGTCTTACATTCTTTATATTTTGTCTTTTTTATTATATAAGTACTTAACTATGTCATGCAAATAAACACAGAAATAATTCAGTTAAACTTTATTTGTACACCACCAACTTACAACAAAGTCATCTCAAGGTACTGATTTACACACAGTCAAATTATCCACAATTTCCTCTGGTCTACTTATGAGACGGTTCCAAATATTATTGCTTTAGCTCACAACTTCTAAGTAGAATTCAACTGAGTACTTTATTTGATGAATTAGATGACATGAAAATGTGAGGATAGACAAAAATCACCGGGGTAAAACTGAACCAGTTCAATACAGAAAATCAAAAAAGAGATTTTCTCCAAAAGCTGCTGAACTCTGCTGAGCTCTTTAAAACAACCTCAGCTGAAACAAATTGCTGTAAAATAATAAACACAGCAAGGCAAGGAAATTAAAAAATTAACAGGGACTGTATAATACAATCATTGCTTATTTAAATTGCTGCTGATTTATTTAGTCTGTCACTATATGTCACAGATTTTTAGTCATATAAATACACTCCTTTTCAATGCAATTCTTGTACAGCAAAAGTAGACTGGATCCCTTCTTTTTGCATTCTTTTTTAAATAAACCCCATTTGCCTGCAGCCTGGTGTGTTAATAGTGGCAATGCATGAAATTTGGAATTCATGAAACAAAATATAGTGACATGATAAAGTAAAACATTGTCACAAAGAATAAAAAGATGTTTTAACTGACTAACTTCGGTGTGAGAATGAGGAAAAATTATCCACTGAGCTACTTACAGTCATTCAGACACTTAATTTTGGTTATTAGATTTCAAATATAAATAATACTGTAACCCAAAAATATAAATATCTCATGTTTGGCTTTTTCAAGAAGTTTAACTGGTTAATAAATAATATGTGATTCACTGCTGCCATCTAGTGTTGATATAAATAACAGCCTTGTTGATTGAATGCAAACATCACAGTGTGGCTTTGCCTAGTCTGCAGTTTGATGGACTCTAAATGTTCTAACTTGACTTATATTTATGGGGCTTCAGATTAATTTTCTATTTGTTTGTGCCTCCTTACTGGTAAGATGAAGAACGTGTAACAAGATGAGAGAAAAAGACACAGTTGAGTTAATTTAATTCAAGATGTCTCTGAGTTGCAGTGCAGTAAGACAAAATAAGTAAAACTAAAAATAAAGCTAATCAAACCATTTATCTTTTGTGTATTTATTCAACTTGTAATACTTTTTGGATGAGCTTTAGCTTCCAAATTCCATTTGTGAAGAACATAGTTTTGGCTTCCAGTTGTTGCAGCCACATGAAGTCTTTGTGGATTTTAGAATGACTGAAAATTTCCACACTTTAATTTTATTTAAACACTAATCACATGTTGTCAGAGAAGACACAGGCTCCGGATTTAAACACATCCAAAAAGAGCATTTAATAATCCATAACATAAACTGGAGCAATAATTTGAAACAAGTATAGTCCCTACATAAAACTTCAGGAGTAATCTTGATAAAGTTCTTTACCTTACAGAAAAATATAATCTTATATTCTCCCACTCGAGATCTAAAATCTTACCTTCACATTTTGTCAGATTTTAAGGTCTGCTATACAAGTATGTAGGCTACTATTTATTATCATCATCATCATCATCACCATCGCTTTTGCTGTTGTTGTTACTTTCTAGATCCTGACACCAATAAAGTTAAATACAATTAATCTTTGGTTTATTTATTATTCAAACAAATTAATTTTATTATTCATAACATGTTACCAGACAAAAAAAAAACAACATTGTCCCAAAGCATCCTAATTGACAGCGTTGCTCCCCACCGACCGCTGTTACCAGTCAGGAACCAAGTCAATCTGCATTCATTTCATGTCAGGGAGAAATCTATAAATCTATAACAGTTTCATTCCTCTTGCGTTTTCACTGAGCGCCAGCCCACATCAGACAAATCTTGCAACAGCATCCAAACAAACCATGCTGTACCGAAAGTGTCCTCAAGATGGCGTCTAAGGCTAAAACATGACCAGCCACGCCAGAATCCAACTTCCTATGTTTGCTTTGAGAGTTTTACTGGAAGCAAAAAACAAAAACAAAACAACAACAGACGAACACCAGACATGCTGAATATTTATTTTCTTCCTCGAGCTCCTCAATCATTAACACCATCAGTGATTGTGGCTCAGAATTCATGCAGTTCCACGTCAAACCAAACACCAGCAGCAGTTTATCTCCACCTCACACTGTGTTGCCTGGGGACATCGCCATAAACCTTCAGGTTTTCTCTCACTCGATCACCTCTGCCATCTGCTCTCCTCACATTTGCGTTAACAGCCACATGTTCAGGTAGCTACATGGTGAGTGGATTTAAGTGGTTACTATATTTTTATTCCCACATGACACCTAACCCTCCCTGTCTTGATCACGCTGTTGAGGCAAAATACGGAGAAAAAAGGCCTGGCATTTTCACTCAAAATATTTTAAGCCCAGTTAAACTAAATTACCTAACTCTGAACAATACCTTACATTTATAGATAAAAGAAAACATTTTCAGGTGTTAATTTGTTAATTTTCCTCTCCACTTATATGTCGAGCCAAGCTAGCTGGATGCTCATATTAGCAAAAAGCGTCTGCAACGTCAGTGGAGAAAAACCTCACAAAGTTTAAGGATACAGCTTTACAAACATCCAAAAAAAAGGCCACTGTGAACAAATGACACAGTAGGACGTTTTCAGAGAAAGCTAAACATTAGCAACACAATGTCAGCTGTTTGCTAATGACGTCAAGTTATATCTGTGTGCAACTGTTTAATAATTGTTTATTTTTTGTGTAAATGTTATTGCTGTTTTGATGCTTTCTTGCTATATATATATATATATATATGCCCCAGGGTTTAACTGATATGATAAATTACCATGTTACTGTAAATTAAAGAGGTTTCCTAAAAAATGTAAAGGAAAAATCAACAACAAAAATGTTTGTAATTGTATGTGTGTTAAACAGATCAAGTGCAAGGAGCCCTGCCTTTTTAAAGAAAGAAATAAAAACAACTCTGTTTTTTTAGTACTGGAAAGCCAAGATGGGTTGGCTGAAATGATCTCCATAACTACAGGTCCTGTATATTATGTAACATCGTATCTTTTATGTGGTAAAAGTTTTTATGGTTAAAATGATCACAGAATTTGAGTGTTCCATAATGACTGGTATCAGTGTGAAGAAATTTTTCATGTTACCTCTGATTGTTGCTGGTTTTTCTGGTCTGATTTGGCTAAAAATCGACAAAACTAACGAGAGGAAATGGAAGGAAAAGGTCAATCAAAAAAAGAAAATGGGCTGATAATAGAATACAGATTCTGCTAATTATCAAGCCAATATTGTGCCAAATTGTCAACCTCCTTTAAATCCAACCCTGTGCTTTGGCCAGTCAATCAAACTAATTTCATTATAATTCCAAATACAAGCTGTGTGTCTAATTTAGAGTCACATGGATTTTAGATGTTTATCATACTGATGATAAAGATGTTTTCACGTTGAAAAAGTGTCTTACTGAAAGCCTTTATTCACGTTTTTAAAAATACAGTGTTGTTCCAGCAGACTGAAGGAAACAGCAGAGACGTATGAGAGAATGATTTTGTCCGAGGAAAGCCATGAAAGTCTGTGGAGAGACCTAAACCATGATGAAGTGGTTGATAAAAAAGACTCCACCACATTGATAATTTGGATTAACACAATGTGAAAACTTTGTTGTCAGTGAATTCTGAAATGATAATCACCCCATTGATAATGCAGAAGGCATAAGCGAAGCGAAGAAGTTGGTCGCTCTCCCTCTTCATTTTAGCTAAAAGAAAGACCACATACAGTTCCTCTCCCAAATAGCCGGAACAGAGGACGCGACATCTCCATTTCTTTAAAGGCAAATGTCATAGAGAAGAGCATCATCTCATCCTTTGTGTCCATAATCCTGTTTAAAAACAATTTGAAACAAAGAGATTACAAACAACATCTCATATTTATTAACATAAGGCATTATGCCCCATTAGGTCCTTATTAGTGTTATACTTTTGAAGTTGCTAACATTTATAAACTCCATATTGTGATTGAGATGAGATGAAAGTCAGTAAAAACGTGTTTTTAGCATTTATGGATAAATGTGTTTTGGTTATGAACAGTAGAAAATGATGTAGTTGTGATTGGAATTTAAGGAAAACACTAAAATATGATGAGAAAACCAAACAAGGCATAGGATCAGCTTTGTCTTGAAAAAAAAAAACCTTAATACTCTGGAAAGTAGACAGTGACCCCTGTTGTTCTTCAATATGTGCAGTATTTTAAAAAATATATTTTTCTCATATTTTATAGCTTATATATTTATATGTTTTGCACCAAGACACCAAGTTAAATTCCTTATATGTTGCAACATATTTGACTATAAAACTGTGATTCTGATTCATCCCAAAGCACTGATATTGGACCATGATGTGGTGACTGTAGAGGCCATCGGAGTGTTATGTTGGAGATGATCTGAGCTGTGTGACATGGTGCATCGTCCTGCTGGAAGTATCCTCGGACATGGTCAGCAACAATACTCAGGTAAGCTATTCAGCTTAAACAATACTTATTAGATTCTAAGGAGCCCAACATGCCCATAAAATTTCCTCCACACCACTACACCCCCATCAGCCTGAAGCCTTGCTCCAAGGCAGGATGGATCCATGCTTTCATGGTGGCTGATTCTGAGTCTAGCATCTGAATATGGAGCTGAAATGGAGACTCATCAGCCCACGCAACATTTTTCCATCTTCTATTGTCCACTTCTGGTGAGTCTGTGAGGATTGTAGCCTCAGTTTCCTGTTCCTAGCTGAGAGGAGGCCCCCCGGTGTGGTCTTCTGCTGCTGGAGCCCGTGTGCTGCAAGGTTACATGTGCAGAAATGATATTCTGCAGACCTTGGTTGTAACCATTGTCTGAGTTCCTCTTGCCTCTCTACCATTTCTCTGCCCATTCTCCTCTGACATCAACAAGCAATTTTTTAAGGTATTTCCTCTTTTTCAGACCATTCTTTGCAAACCCGGGAGGTCAAAGTTTATGAAATAATTTCTCTTTAGTTTTTAGCGTCTCTGCCCAAAGGTCACAAAATGTCCACTTTGATTTTTCATTATTTTTTCTATTTTTAAAAAGATCATGGATTATGTGATAAGATATCTTCAGACCTCTGCATATAACACTTCCCGAATCAAGTCAATCAGTCACTATATCTTTATCACACAATCGATTCCCATGTGAAACAGGACACCGAGCCAGATCAATCAGCATGCCTGTCAAAACAGGTCCTCCAAACATCTTAAATAACAAGTGCCTGTATGACCCATTTAGAGTAGCTTGTGATTATGCAATGGTGTGTGTAATAAAATAGCACAGGGAAATGTTTTCACTGAAGCAGTCCCACCCCTATCAGATGTATCTGTGACATAATGCAGCATTATTAGTTTCAGGTAGTAAGAGTTTCTAAACACTCTTGCTTTGCATGAAAAGTCACCAAACGGCCATAAAGAGGGATGTTGGATGGGCCACGTCCAGTTCATGGTGGCATTACTGGAAATCAACAAGCGCTCATCCTCTGGGGATCCTCTGTAAATATCTTCATGAAATCAATCCAGTATCGTTATTCAAGCAAATATCTCTGTACATCGAGCCACGCCAGCGGCCTAGAAATGCCCTCAACTGGAAAGTAAACTAAAAAAAGGGAAAAACACAAACTCCTACCATGAAAACGGGGTTCAGTAATCATTTACCTTTTATTCTATGTTCCTTTCACATCTCAGCTCCCATGAGAAAGCGCTGTCTGGGACACATGATACACCTTCACTTGTCTCTGGAGAATGCTGTTGTTGGATAATACATATATGACAGGAATGTGTGGGAAACGTGCAAACAAAGCATATAGCAACCAAAGCTGTCAACAATACAGCAGCCAAATATTTAGACTACCTGTTCAGAAAGCACAAATAAAAAGTAAAAACTGATGAATTCTCCATCTTAGTACAAGAAATGTACTTTAAGCTTTAGGTCAAATTTCTAGATGAATCCATCCTGTTCCTCAGCCATGTGTGAGATTCCTGCGTTCCCTCCCCAGTGTTGCCAGTAAGGTGATTACGGAGTATCATTTCCTCTAGCTGTTGAAACCCATTTTCTGGGTCAGTGGACCCCTCCAAAGGACTGATTGAGTCTTAAAAGGGGCTCCCTCAAGCATACGTTTGCTCTCCTTGTACCCAGGACAATGCACCCAGAGCACCAGCAAAGCAGCAACATTGCTGGGAAATGCTGTAGCGTCAGAAGAACAGGGCGCTTCAGTCAACAACACGTCCACCTCGTACGTCCTCAGCTGGATTTACAGGCCAAACCTTCGAAGAAGAAAACAAGCCATCAGGTCACGCTGTCATTTTACTGCACACTAACCTCCTCACTTTGTGAATCAGCAGCTCTAAGAAACGGCTTTTATTTTCCACTTTTGAAATCAGACCACCATGGTGTTCTTTACCTATTCATCATCTGGCCTCAGAGTCACTCGTGCATGGCATCAGCGGTGGAGGGAGAAGGGAGGGATCCATTGCTCCCTGTGTAACGAGATTCCCAGCTAATCAGTGACTTTCCTAGCTTATCTCTGCTATCAGGACACTCGGGAGGCCGAGTAACCCAGGATGAGCTGATGTCATGCTGAGATAGGCAAAGAGGGGGAGGAGAAGTGTGTGTGCGCGTGTGTTAGGGCAGCAAAGCCGCGTGTGTTTGATGCGAGAGATTGATTCTTGTCTGTGTGTGTGTGTTATTTTGCCCACAGAGGCTGAGAGATGAGGTTAAGTCATATGAGGATGACTAACCGTGCCCATGCACCACATGATGTAAGTCCAACAGGACTGGTGAAATGACTGCTCGGCTATGCGTGTGTGTTTGAAACCGCTGTTTGACCACTTCTGCATTGTGTTTGGAGCTCGGCGGCTCCTCATAACTTAAAAGAAGCGTTTGAAGGGTAAAATTTGCTCCCATGGTTCAGGTTAGAAGAGGTTTACAACCAGCCTCACTACTGTGGAAAGACCAGTGTGTGTGTGTGTGTGTTTATATGTATGTGTGGGTGTGTGGACATCACTCACATTGTTTTATTACAGAGTATACTCTCAGAGGGAATAAATGTGCTAACAAAGCATCCATGTGCTCTTTTTAGGTTATGCCACTTACTATTATCCTTCTGCATGCACAATTTAAACATATAGTGTGCAAAAGTCTTGAGCCAGCTCTCATGTATTCACATGTTGCCAGGACAACAGGAAATTTGTGCGGTAGTTTATTTAAAGATGCAAAAATGGATGGAATTTTTGTACAATACTAACAAGTATGAAAATGTATGTTTGGTCTGACTGCCTTCATTCATCGCCGGTTTAAAGCCTGTTAAACAAACTTTCTTCTAACCTCAAAATGGGTTTCAAGACTAGTTTTTCAGACTTCAGGGACTCTCCAAAGCTCCTCTGCTTTGGATGTTGGATGCTGTTTGTTCTGTTCTCTTCAGTGATGTTGAGGTCTAGGCTCTGCGGAGGATTAGTTTCTCCATCAGGTCTGTAGCCACTGATTGTCTGTCCAGTTCTTGTGTTATTCGGCGTATCTCAGCCTTATCTCCCTGTTTCCCTTCCTTGATTCATTTCTCAAGTCCTGCATCTGAAGTTTTTCATGTTTATTCAGGACATCACGATCAGAAACTGTTGTAAAAAAAAGTTCTTAGGGGGTATACGTCTCTGTTCTTTGTCCCTAGCGCAACATAACAATCATCAAACTGAATTATCTTTGACATTCTTCATAGATACAACAGGGATAACATGGGGAACATAACATGTCTCTGCTAACAACAATGTGCCTAAAAGGTACAGTTTAAACTGTACAGCAACAAAGTTGCCTTACATGTAGATGCAACACTGGTTCATCCCTTGAGTTAGGTGCCATGTTCTGTTAAAATGTTAATGGGAAGCAGTGAAATGAAAAGAAAACTTGAAGCCTGGAAAACAATCAACTTTAAAAGATGACCTAGATCTTTATAAGTATAATATATGAGAAAAATGAGCAACAAGTGAAGACATTTGCATAGTAGTGTGTGTGTGTGTGTGTGTGTGTGTGTGTGTGTATGAGGGGAAAAGCACTTGTTTGTAAAAAGGAAATTATGAAATTCAAGCTGCCTCTGAATTTCAGTACAGTCATAGAATTTGTTCAGTTTTTTCCCACCTAAAAGTAAGAAATTCAGCATTTAAGGCAGATTGCTCACCTTGATAACTAAAAGTACAGCATTGTTAATCATCTCAAATATACATTAAAGGGATATCTGTTATTATTTTACGGTACGGTACTGTACGGTTCGATTTTGAGACTCTTTGTGAGGACCTTGAGTAATCGGAAGGCAGTGATCAGAGCAGTCTGAGTTTCAGAAAATTGGAAAGACTCCCAAGGAGCGAGCTAAAACTGAAACTACGCAAACCTGCAATTAACCCTCCTGGGTTAATTTAGTTGTTATGTTATCAGACACAATAAGCTTATACATCACACAGCTTTAACTACGTGTCTAATGATATAAGAACCGAATTAACCATAATAAATTTAGACCATATGAACTTTATTGGATGAAAACAGTCCTTGCTTGCTTTATGAGTTTTGGTATTTGATAGCAGAAGAGATTATCCAAAGGCTCCGTAGTAAAAGGTCACCAAGTATGCTTTTTTAATCTTGTGAAATATGTTTTTTCTAATTTTCAGGGTTTTTTTTTCCATTGTTTCCATTAGCCATCAGAATTTTTTTCTTTAACATAAAAAATCTCCTAAAAAATCTGTTCAAGTGGCAAGTAATAACACAATGAAAACACTGAGGAGTGTGCGTACTTTTGTAAGCCACTGTTGTTGGTAAAGAGTGAGTGCTGAAAAATTCACCCATACAAACTACAGTGAAAGAAATTAAGGAGGAAAAAAGAAAAATGTAGCCATGAGCAGTCTCTATCATGTGTCTTTAGAAGGACATGGAAGGAACAACTTCATACAAACGAGCAGGCAGACAGGCATGAAAGCGGGTAGACAGGCAGGTCGATAAAAGACAAACAGACGCAGAAGAAACATCTCCCTGATTGCCACAAGAGGTGTCCTTTACACCGGCCCACTCTGCAGTCAATGGAAAAATGATCTCATTCCCTTGAACACCACTGACTTCATAGCCTGACGCGAGGCTGAGAGAAGCCTGACATCAGTGCAGCTTCACCTGAGAAGAGAAAAAGCAGCATGACATGAGGGGAGGGGTCGTCTCACCAGAGACCCAAGTTTTCTCAATTGAGCATTGTTTATATTATGTCATGCTGCTTTCCCTCCGAACATGGCTGAGGATGAAAACAAGGTGGTACGTTGCATCAAGCTGCTGCTCACAACCTAGTTGTACTTTTCCAGCGTCTTTTATTCCAGTTAGCCTCAACCTTGGTCTAGCTTTCTTAGTTTTTAATGTTGAATAATTGCTCATATTTAGATGTGAACCAGTAATGTGGAAAAAAGTTTTTAATCTGAGGAGTTGTAAAGAACCAAAGAGTCGCTAGATTTTAACCTTTCATGTCTAGTGTGAGCATTGAACGATAACTCAACTGTTTATACCATTATGAATGAGAGGCAGTGAAGCTAACAAGCATGGATCATTTAATGTGCATAATGCCTCATCCAGATTATATTTGGAAATGTATTTTATAAGTAAGGCTTCCACTTCCAGGAATAGAGTGCTAAATAACTCTTAGGGGTTGTTGTGACAGGAAACCACTGCTATATATTCTCAGTATTAGGCCAAAGTCCAATCCCATAAGTATAGCACAGCTCAGAAATGTTTAACCATGAAATAGGCAACAGCCTGAAGGCTCCTTCTTCCACTGGTTTATCCACAACTAGTTGCTTTTTGTGTTCTTAGTAAGAATATTAAAATCAAAGATCAATGTTAAATTTTATGGGGAGATTGAACCATAATTAGTGAGCCTGATTGTATTTATAACCTTAGAACTGAATTCAGAAAAGCTTGCAGACTCCTGTGATGAGACCTTCAGAGAATACAGGACTCTGTGCACAGCACATGCTCAGAGTGGAGATGCCCGCCTCTAAAAGTGACCCACAACAACTATACATGTGTAAATATCAGATTGGCATGCAATATCAGTCAAAGGATACTATTTATTTGTGCAACATCACAGATACCTCCTGTTGTTACCACCTCCAAGATTAAACCTTGTCCTCACCTTTCCCGAACTATTAGTCCTCCATCAAGGGCAGCTGTCCCGATACTTGGCCCAGATGATGCAGGCCGGTTCAGGTCAGCACAGGCGCCAGTCTCGAATACCCCAACTCTAACTTCAAAGACAATTTGGAGTGCCTGGCATTAACTCTAAATTAGTATCAGTGGTTGTTTGTCTGTGTTGGCCCTATGATAAAGCTCAGTGCCCTGCGTCTCTCCTGCTAAGTGCTGGAATAGGCTCCAGCTTCCCCAACAACCTGAATTAAATTAAGATACATAGAAAAGGAAAAAATTATGGACTCATGGTTACAGGGACAAAGGGTCATCTTCTATCATTTAATTTGCTCAAACAGTTGTTATAATGCTGCACTGCTGGAATAAATCAGATCTTCAGCTGGAAAAGCATTAAGTCAGGGCTCTTCAACTGGTGGCCCGCGGGCCACATCCAGCCCAGGTCCAACTTCCATGTGAACATGAGATGACCTTGTCGGGTTTAAAGGCTGGTGTTTGGTTTTTATGGACCTGAAAACAGAAAAGGCCAGGACACGAATGTTTGAAGCCAAAATGAAATCATATTACTACAAACATTAGTTCCCCCCAGGTTAGAGGAGGGGAATATGTGGCTGGTTGTTGCTCCTAACAATTGCTCACATATTATTTATAGAGATTTCAGGCAAAAAATGAACATTGTCAAAAATATGGATATGAATTAAGAAATTGGTGCTGATAATTAGACTTAAAAAAACAGCCACAAAGTGAGGAAAAAACCTGTGAAAGGGGGAAAAAATCCAAAAATGCAATTTGATAACCTTTTACAACCAGAGGTGTATTAGCATTGTACCAGACTGTGCCTTAACAGCCTAGATGTTGCGATAAATAAAAATTTAATTAAGACAAGTTCGACATCTACCATAAAAAATGTTTGATTTTAGGCTACCCGCTGTTTACTGGCCAAAGACAACTTTTGACCCTGCTGCAATTATTTGTCTGAATATCTGGCCCAGCTGGAGATGGTTGAATAGCCCTGCAAAGTAATGTTGCCGCTCACTGTCATGGGTTTTTCTTTTGTCCTTGGTCTTATTCAGCAAATAGTTTCACAAATGAGTACATTTTAATCTGATTTATTTGAAAACTTTGCAGCAATAAAGCATTCAAGTAGCATACATCACATATGACCAGCTGGAAAGGAGTGGAAAGAAGCTCAATCAATCAGTTGAACTGCCATGGGATTTAGTCCATTGATTCTTTATCTTTTCTACTTTTCTTATTGTCCTCATTACACCTCTTACAATTCTAAAATGCAGGAATACGTGTGTATTGCACTGCTAAAAAGCACTTCTGGATGGATGCAAACTGCATTTCGTTGCTCTGTACTGCAGGTGCAATGACAATAAAGTTGAATTCTATTCTATTCTATTCTATTCTGTATGAGCAAATAAACTAAAGATAAGGAAATGATGGTTCATACATATTACAGTAATATTAGTGGGTAAGTAACAGTATAGAAAGCAGTTCCCCCTGCTATCTCGGTTGGTTTTTAATTGTTCCTTTTGAAGTATAAAAGTATCACTAAAGGACAAACAGTAGAGCATTCAAAAAAGGATGCGTAAAAAAGTTTTTGTCCAACCTTATCATCACCCATGGCAGGACATCTGCAGCCAAGCTGAGAGTCCGTGAGTTATCATGTCTCCCAGTTCCGGAGAAACCCAAACTAAACACAACCACCCACTTTTTCAGGCTTACAAACAGACTTGTATGTTGTTTTGGTGGAAGGATCTGGAGGCATTGTTTACACCACAGAGTTTACAAGGATTGAGAGTCATTACAAGCAGGAATCCAGCAAAATTAGACAGACTCCCTTGTGAAAACTTTAGAATACAGGATTGCAAAACCATGAAACCCCAACAGAAAATGCAAAGCAGATCTCAGAGAAGCTAAAATAACTTGTTATTAATCTGTTTCTTGTTTTTCCACCTCAGTGCAAACCATGGCATTATTTTCAAACCATAATGGACATCTTTATCATCAGTATGCCAAACAGTCCAACCATCAACACGTCCTGCCTTTGATTCAACAGATGCAGTTTTGATGAATGGGGGCCCATGCCCTCAGGCCACTTCCACTGGTTTTCCCCTTGTATGGATAGATAAACCAGCTGCATCACTATAAATGACATAACATGGGCTTTTTTGTCCTCTGAAATTAGCATGGAAATGAAGTGGAAAATGGGATATAAATGGAAAGGCGGGTGAAAAGGGGCCTAGTTGTAACAATAGGAGGGTTTGCTCAAAATGGCGCTATTTGAGCAGTGAGCAGTAGAGACAGACAGAGACATCAACAAGGCTCCTCAGTGTCCTCTTGCTCTAAAAGCTATCCTGCTTTTAGAACAAAACAGCAATTCCCACAGCACACTTTGGTCTCCATGATGCGCCTACAGCTACTAAAACTGTGTCAGTATCAGAACATGTGCAAATCTTCACACTGATTGAATGCCATTAACAAGGCGATGAAATTATGAATCATAGATAAAAAATATTTATGTTTTAAAGGTTGAGATATTTTTCCCAATTATGTCTCCACTGATGTGCACATAACTAAACACTGTCCTTTTTCCTCAAAATGTAACTGTTACAAAGACATACAGGAGCAACAATCATGTTTTTTTATATCATATAGAACCATAGCAACAGGTAAAATGCCATCCATGATGGTGACAGTTGTGTAAAAGGAAAAGGAGTCCTTCTTAACTCAAGCTATCACTGTGATTTATCCATCATTGTGGAAATTCAGTTTCGCAGATCGCTGTATATAGTACACACAGGACCAACATAAAGGGAAATACACTCATCTGCATTTAAATATACAAACAAAAGATAATGGCCCAAAGGAGAAAAGAGCAGTTATAAATGCTGTGCATCAATGCCATGTATGCAAAATGACTGTTATCGACCAAATAATTGGTAATAAATGTGAATATGTGCAGTTGTTATAACCACATATTGCATCTTGATGATGCTTTGTTGTGGGTGGGTTGATGATGAGCTCTGCTGGAAACAGGTCTGATTATGAAGTCTGATAGCAAAGGGGAGGAAAGACCTGCAGTACCAATCCATCGTGCACCGTGGGTGAAGAAGCCTGCGCCTGATGGTGCGCTCTAGGACTCTTGATAATTCCATGTACGGGGTGGGAGGCATTGTCCATGATTGATGACAGCATCTTCTTATCACCTACCACTTCCACAGGCTCAAAACTGCAGCACATAACAGAGCCATGCAGCCTTCTTCATCAGTTTGTAGCTCACAGAACTGATGAAGGGATTAGTTTAAAATATCTTTCTAAAACAATTGTTTGACCAAAAATGCATTGTGGTGTACTAGTAGATGCAGTAGTAGCAGATGTTGCTTGTAGTGTAGCAACATCTCCAGCCTTTGAAAGCACAGATGAGGCTCACTGCGAGATCTGAGCCTCTTTCCAAACCAGTCACGTGGTACAGCCAGCAGTGAGGCTTCATACCTGTTCAATGATGTCGCTCCTCTTAAACGATACAAGCCACGATTCGCACTTTTAATACTTCCTGGATTACGTGACACATGCCCTGAAGACCTGCAGCCGAATGTCCCATCACCACCCCATGATACTTTGCTTTTTCCACTGTCATTGTTCTGCAGTTGGGTCCATTTCCTCTCGTCATCCCCCTTGAACTCTGACAAGAAGGACTTTATCTTTTAAAAAACGGTGATTAGTCATTAAAAACTGCTTGTGGATCCACCATATGCCTGTTACTTCTAGCCATCACAATAGAGTCTGTCATTAAACTGTTCACAAATGTATAGGCTTTTTTTTCTTTTTTTAGGACTTAGGACTTCCATCTGAAATCAACCAGCCGTCATCTCAGTACCTCTGATGAATGATTGTTGCCCCTCCATCTGTTTTAGGAGGACAAGGCTTTTTGTTTGCCACAGGTAATTTCCCCCACAGTAGATCACAAGCACATGAGGAGCTAATCTACCCTTCAGTGACCAGAGGGACATAAGAAACAGATCTCCCCACAGGTTTCCTCTGCAACCAAACTAGTCAATTTCAGCACTCAGACCGAGATTGGGCCCAAATAAAGACACTTATGCTGCCTTTTCCTGTCATTGCATGCTTTATGTTCCCCTCCTTGTTTATTTCCCTGTGTCCCCTTCAAGGTCCAGTGTGAAAAAACAGCACCTAAGTCACTAATGCTCAGTTGGGCATCAAATAATCTTCATTTGTCCAGATTTAGAAAATGAACTATCACTGTTTAATGCTAGAACCTTAGCAAAAACTGTACCAAAAGCAGTTCAGTGGTGAATTTTGAAAACGCACAATCAAATTTTAAATAATTACACGTGAACATGAAGTGATCATTAATCACAAAACCTGCAATAATTAAATTTAGATTAAATAATTAAATAAATGCTATAAATTCAGGTTATTACTTTGGTAACCAAAGTTTAGTAGGTTGTCAAAACATTCAAACATTTAAGTTTTTAATTGTAATTCAGAAAAGCCTTGATCACAAACCTGCTATGTATTCAAAGCGGTTGTAACAGGTAGCTCTGTCCAACCTCTACCAGCTAACATACTGTGTTTGTGTCGGTGAAATACTGCAAAATGAATTCCTGCCAGCTAACACTGCTTAACCAGTAATGATGATGAAGGAAAAACTTCCTTGAACAAAGACATTAACATTTAGTGTAGTTTTTAGTGTAGTTTTTTCCTGTTTTCATTTCAATAGAAAATCCCCAAAGACACTTCAACTAAATAAGCCAAATCATATTTGTACAGAATCTTTGACACAAGCTGACAAATTGGACAGTGAAAAAGCATGATGTTGTATCGTAGCATTTTAATCATTAAAACAGGAATATTGCAGTGTGTGAGTATGTGGATGAGAGTTTAGAGTCAGCTTTGTGTTTGTGGTACTAGCAGCTCAGCTGGGCTGGTGCAGCTGCCTGGCAGCCACTCTTACAGGGCTACCAGTCAAAAACACCCCTATAAATGCTATTGTGCTCACCTGATTGATCTTTCACAGGCCCAGGGCAGACCAGACAGGCTAACTTTGGATGGGAATGGCAAGGAATGGTTGGTGAACAAACAAGCAAACCAGTGTCTGTAGCAGAGGAGGTTGGGCCGCAGGTGGCTAGGAGGCACGCTTGGGTTGGCGCACCAGCTCTCGTCAGATGCCAACAGAGACATTTCCTGACTATGGCTATACACAAGCAGGCACCCCAGCAACGGTGCAGTGTCTTGGGAGAATGAAGAAAGGGACCTTGGGCAGATTTTACAACGCCCACGGGTAAAAGGAGGGGGAGATGCATGCAAGTGCACATGTATAGAGGTATGGATTAAACATGAAACAGGCGCTAACTCATAAACACACCAATAAAGATTTCTTTCTGTTTCATCTATTCACAAACACCCTCCCTCTGACTCTCTGTAGCTGAGGGTGGGCACGACGGAGGCGGATGAACCCTGTCTGGGTGCTGACTGAACATCACACCCAGAAATTCCACAGGGTGCTGCATGGGTGGGAATCATGTCTCTGTGGCTAAAAACCTGGCAAGCAATGATGGTCCTCTACAATGATTCCTGAGAGGAATCAATCATGTTAACCTTAAAGGCCCATTTATGCTCGACGCAGATGACGGAAGGTTTCGTCCATCTTCTGCATCAATTACGTGCGTATTTGGTGCGTTTTCAGGCTCCTTGCGCATCCGTCATTCAACGCTGAAGACGGAGTAATACCCCCGGAAACCACGGTGGCAGTGTTGAGCATAGTTGAGCGGATACAAACCACAGAACAAGAAAAAGAGAAATTTGAAGAGGAAAACCATAGAAGAAGAATGAAGACAAGAACGAAAAAGAAGTTGCACAAGCTTTTGAAATAAGGCTCTGCAAGTGTTCAGGGAGTGTTGGTGGTTAGAAACAACTTTATAGCAGCGCGTTAGTGTGGCCAACCTATGTCCGAAACTAACGATGTATCACGGAGTAAACAATAAACTCAGCACTGCCGCTTAGCGGAGGTTAGTCGTAGCAACATAAACAACGCATGGAAGTATGAAGACAACGATGCATGACGACGTTTGGAACGGACGTCCCTTTTTACATCCGCAGGGAGCAGAAATGGACCTTTAGGCTGAAAATAATCTGTTTTCTTTAAAGAGACACTATACAACTTATACCGTTTTCTTGGTGATATTGCTCCCTATTGATGCTTGATGCCTAATTTGGCATCTATCTTGCACCCTCCCTGTACTGTGAGCCTCTCTAGATAGTAAAAAAGCTGGACATTTGTCTTATTTCTTGCTCATCTTTGGCTTTCCTTGTTTTTCTCTCTTCCTCCAATAATCTGTTCTAACGTTTCCTTGCTGAATCCACCTGCGTGCATTCAGAACAACCGGTTTACATTTGCTTGCTAGAATGTTATGCATGAGCAAAGCAAAACTCAGCTGGCGGAGTCTCAGATGTGAAAGCTCTATAGTGCGGTTTCTCAGCCACAAGGTGCTGCTGGGCAGCAACAACTCTAGAAATGCACATAATAGACATCACTGTGCCATCAAATGAGTTCAGGAACCTTTCAGGTTGAGCTACAGAGAGTTTTAAGGTCAAAAAGTTAAATGTGGGCCTTTAAAGCGGAACACAATATGTTGTATTTTAATGCCCTTCACAATGGAATCTTTTCAGGAAGGTTGAAAGTTCAAATAATCCAGTTGACCTTTGGAGGAAGCACTCTAAAAGAAAAAAAACACTTAGAAAACATAGCTGGCTCTATTTTGACTGGAGATATTTTGAGGTATGCATTGTTTTCATAGGAAATGGTCTCCTGGATGTAAAGTAGCCACTGTGGATTTTACACCGGCAGGACACAAGGTACCTCTGGGGGTTCTAGATTTGGCAGCATGGCATGGTAAGGATGTTAGATCGTTGGAAACTTGCATGGAGGTATTATTTTTGGTAACCTTGAAATAGAAACTGGGAAAGGTTAGCTTTTGGCCACAGGCACACCAGAAAGATACAAGGGCATGCGGTCTCCGCCCTGCTGTTCACACAATAAGTGTTTGGATTTGGAATTATTTTCCCGTTGATGTGACACATGAGAGAGTCTGCTCTTCTTCCCAAAGACTCGGTCCACACTCCAAACAATCCCAGCTGCTTGGCAGCCTTGACCCTGAGAATGAGTCACTTTGGATTTAAACTCGTGCAACATAACAGCAATATAAAAAGAAATTATTGTATTGATATTAATGTATCTTGAAGCCATTCAATATATATCTAGATATATGTCTAATTTTATTTAAAAATGTAATTAATATTTCTATGCAAAGAATGGATGATCTGACTAATTCTAAGCTAAAGAGTTCAAAAAGCATTTGTCCATCCCAAAGAAAAAATTCATGCATCTGCCTAAAATGGGAAAACAATTGAATCGGGTGGAATGCAGTAAAAACATCATTATTTCTTTTCTTCGTATTGAAATGCTAACATTGCAGAATCCATCATTTTAAACTTTGATGGCAGTGAGATAAAAATGTAGTTTTAATAGAGACCATTGGCAATGTTCATGGGGAGGGTCTAACAATAAAAGACAGATGTAGTTTTGCAAGATAATTTGTAACTTGGATCTTCAGTAGGCACCCTTCTTCACTGGCGTTTCACTGAAGGATTCACAGGGCTCATTAGAAACACAATGTATCTCAGGTATGCCCCGTCTGCTTTTACCCCTTAGTGGTGATTTTGCTGTCCAGGATCCTTCCTCTTAATCCACAGCCAGCTGCTGCTTGGCTCAGTAGTCTCTGACAGACATCTGATGTCTTGTCTGAAGGCCTGTCCTCACACTCTCACCCCCTTTAGTAACTTGGTGATGGATCTGGCAACAAACAGTCTGCATCTGATCTCCACAGGAAGTACCTGCTACATGAGGTGTTCGTAGGCCTCACTGCAGTCTCCCATGGTCCAGTCAGTTCCACAATGAATAAATAGTGACTACTTCGACATTGACCGTAAGACCGTATCTTGCCTGAAATTTTTTGTGATGATCTCAGATGGAAAGGTGAGCTTCTGGTTTATATCTGCCTGCAGTTCCCAGTCTTGGACAGTGTCCAGGAGGGTCAGCAGGATACAATCACACCCGTGTACCCCATTGTTGTGTTGTTTTGGCATTGCATGCAAAAAACGTCACAGAACCTTTGAGCCACCTCGCTACCAGGACGGCATCCACATTGATAGGGTCGTCAATTGTAATGGAAAATCACCCAAACTGTGTAGAGTGAAATAGGGTCAAATCAAGTTGTGTAGAGCCGATACTATGCCTAAACCCTAACAGTGGTTTTCCATTACATGGTACTGTACCGTACAGTATCGGCTCCACACACTTTGGGTTTTTCCATTTCATGGAATCAATACTATCCTATACTTTTCTTTGATACTACCTCAGGCATGGTTCCAAGTGCACTGAGGCGATGCTATACGTTGATGCTGAAACACTGGAGTGCATTGACTGGTCAGACACATCACCTGAAGGCTCAAAAAAATTCTCTGCAGCTGCACACACCATCTCACTTCCTTGTTCCTTGTTCACTTGTAAGTCTTTTGGATAAAAGCTTCTACTGAACCAGTGTAATAAACACACACACACAAACACACACACAGCAAAGTCATCTGTCACCAGTGATTCACACATGTTGAGCAAAAGCTGATTCTGCTCATTCTAATGCAAAACTAAGCAGGGGATAGGCATACAAAATTAACATCACCAACATAAAAGTTTTCATATCCTGTCTTGTGTCAACAGTTCAGAGTGGGGGTATAATAGTGTTGCATATTTTATTATCCCACTTTGGGCCTCTTATTACCATCTGAGCATCATTCAAATGGTTTCTTGAACATGACAATGAGTCCACTGTACTCCACTGGCCTCCACAGGCATCAGATCCCCATCCTATAGGGCGCCTCCGGGATGTGGAGGAATGGGAGACTCTCATCATGGATGTGCAGCAACTGTGCGATGCTATCATGTCAACATGGAGCAGAATGTCTGAGGAATGTTTCTAACACCTTTTTTGAATCTAGGACACTGAGAATTTAGCAGTTCTGAAGGTAAAAAGGGGCCCAACCCAGTACTTGTAAGGTGTACCTAAATAAAGTATGTGAAAGAAACTGAAAGATGATGGCTGTGAATGAAGTATAACAAACACTTTATTGTTAAAAATGAACAAATAAACAAGCCTTTTTTTGAGTTTATTGTTGATATCAAAATGATCATCTTTCATTAAGTTTGGGTTTAATTTTCTACGTAAAACTTTTTTCTTTTTATTCTCTTTGTTGTTGTCAAGTCTTTTCTCAACCAACTCAGGCAAGATGCCTGAATGTTTTCAGAATTTAACTTTCCACATCCAGACACATGACACATGGACACATCTCACATGCTTAGAAAGATCATGTGAAAAACAATCACTCCAGACTAACTGCTGAGCTTGTCAACTGTCCAATCGGCATGGATATTATTTCTCATCTTTTAATCCATTTTGGACATTTAAAAAGAAGATTTGGGCTTGATTTTTTTTTTATGGAAAAGACCTATAATAGATATAACTGCTTTGATCTTGGATTGTTTTTCCAGTAAATCGGTGCAATGTCCTTGTATTATCAGTAATCTTCATTTGTTTATCAGTCACCATCAGTGTTATCAGGAGCATGAGAGGAGTAAGAGAGACGGGGAAGACTAAAAGCTTCAGAGAGAGGAAGAGAGGACAGACAGAGAGGTGTTGTCGACAGCCTTCCTCACAACACCATCCCCCCACAGCCGAATCGGCCTCCCTCTTCTCTCCACATCTTTTTCTTTTACTCTGAATACATTTGTCATTTGCTCCCTCCATTCATTCTTAATTTTTTACCATTTAATCTGACTTTTCTGTCTTTCAAACGTATTTCATTCGCCTTAAACATGTTTTTTCCATTTTGCCTTCAGGTCAACATGTCTCGCTCTGTCTCTCCATAACTACAACAGCTGAGGCTATAATAACATTCATCCATCAAGCACAGCCAGCTTTGATCAATAAGCACTTTGAGTCCACTCTACAGCACCACACTGAACTTAAAATGTCTCCCCTCTGTCTCTGTCAGTACTTATCTCCCTGCTGACAAAGCTATATTAGATTCAGTGGGTAAATGACTATTACAATAGATTTCACAATGCTTTTTAGTAGTGTGTGTATGTGTGTGAGTGTGTGCTCTGTAAATGAAATACATGGGAAACGATCAATTGCCACTGCCAATGTTCTTCAGTTTTTCAATTCATCCTGGAGGATCAAAAGAAGTTGTAAATCTTGTCTTAGTCGTAACAGTGCGGTTGTATCGACGCAGCAATGCATCATTCCAAGCATATTGAACCAAGCTGTGGTTCTTGAGTCTGTGTCACATTGGAATGACAACTTCTTTTTCATGCTTTATTTGCTTAATCTGACGTGAGATATAAATTTGGAGACTTAATTGAAAAGTGACAGTGAGCCATAAAGAGTTGATTTCTGTCTGAGAGCCTCTGTTATGCATTTGGTAAAAGTGATAATGTAAAAAGAAAGGAAATGATTCACAAGTGAATCGTTAATAATACAACATTTACTTTGTTACATGACTCCTTTTTTTGCTAAATCAAGAATTTTACCATATTGTGTCATAGCAATGTATCTGTTACTTAATCCTGAACAGATTAAGAAAAATTTAAAAAATCAATGCAAATTTATATTTTTTAAGTTTTCTATTGCACGTTTGAAACTAAGTTTACCAAATATAAAAGGTTAACAATTATAAACATAATCAACAATTCCCAACACACAAATGCTTTTTCACTTTGCATGCGTGTAGACAACCGGCTTCATCGTGAGTGTAATTGTTCACATTCTTAGTTGTATGCAACTCACTACTAAAGGGGTTCCACCAATTAGAGAAGTTAGACTAAAAAGAGTTAGATTCCTTTATTTTTCATTATCATTGTCCATGTGCATACACAAAACAAGAAATGCTGTTCCTCTACCAACAGCGGAATTAAAAATACAACATCACAATAAAATAGATTAAAAATGGATTAAGATGTAAGCAGTGCTGCTGGCTCAACTTCTAAATAAGCTGAAAAGTGCATATATGCATACATATTTACACATATGCGCTTTTCAACCTATTGTTTAACCACCTTAGCCACTTTAGGGTTGTCAGAGCTTATCATAGCTGCCATCAGGTAAGGTTGGATACATCCAGGACAGATCACTGCTCCACCGCAGAGACAAATAACCATGTAGCCTCACTCCTAAAGTCAATGTAGGACCACTACTTAAAGGAACTATACCTGATTTTTTAAAATCTTTCTAAGAAAAATGGTTTTCTACGTGGTATAGTATGTGGTAAAAGGGGTAATTTCGTTACAATTAATGACTCATTAATTGCGCATATGTACGAGTTCAGGGCATTTTAGTTTAC
>JAVQJG010022676.1:0-13030 GCA_036024015.1 Craterocephalus amniculus
TAAATAAATAATCTGTGTATGTGTAATTAACCACAGCTTTGCTTATTTTCCAACAGATAGTGACTGCAAATCCATGGAGCTCCATGGCCATCCTCTGTGGAGTTTTCATGGCTCTCTTCAAAGCTGCTAATTTTGCCAAACTTACTGTGAAATGGATTATAAAGATGCGTAAGAGGCATCTGAAGCATAAAGAAAGGGAACTGAAACAGATAGATTGACATATAGATTGCAAAAAGGGAGAAAAAAGCAAAAAGAGAAACAACCCGGCAGAATCTGATCCAAACTGACTGATCATTGTTTTGTTTTACTCTAATATATATTTTTAGGTCATGGCTTGGACTGTTTTTCGATTACCATTGAGAATGATTTATAGTTTTTGTTCGAGTGTAGACCTTGATAAATGGTTTTGTGATCATTCTCACAAGGGGTCTTAGATCGAAATCAAGTTTTTAACCCTGTTCGCATGTCCATTAGGTGGTTTTTAATGTTACAAGAGGAGTCATCAGCCATATAATGGCTATGAATACGTAGTGCACCGCCTCCAATCTTAGACCATAATGTTGCACGGTCAAGACTGGAGGACCCAGTTCTGGCTGTTGTATGGTGAGCCTTTTATTTACAGCGAATGTGAAGGTGTGTGAGGAAGTGATGGTGGAAGGAGAAGCTGGAGCACCTCTTGGAAAGTTAGCTGGCTGATCCGAGCAACATTCCTCTACGTCTGTATCAGCGAGTGTCCGGTAATATATTCACATCATTGCGTCTACACTATCTGAAAGGGAAGCAACTTGAGCAAACAAGTAGTCCTGGGAAGCTGCGCGTCAGGCCTTGTTTGTTGACTCAGACCGGAGGCAAGTGGTGAGTCATGTAATTTTAGTCTTTGCCAGGTTAGATTTGATGTGAAAATAAGTTTCTATTCCCTCAAATGCACATCAGCTCATTTAAACGGGTTAAAATTCTGTCGAGAGAGCAGTAGTAGGGGATGGCAGTGGTGGATTAAAAAAACTGTTTCTATTCCCCTTTTTTGATCCACATCCTGTCTGATGTGTCATGGGCGGTGACATGGGCAGGGACTGATTAGGATATTACTAGATCTGCTCTACTCCCTTGGCATAAAACTTTGTCATGTGGAGAAAGGGAGGAACGGCGGCGAGTTTTAGGAAGATAATAACAGGTGGGGTGGGACTTAAAGTGAATATTTCATTTCAAAAGTTGAAAAGATTCCTTGTGTGCTGCAAGCACACAAAAATGTTGCTGAATTATAAAACACTCTGAAAGCTTATTATTAAAATATGTTTCAGATGTCATACTTGGAAAATGTGAACCCTCTCTAAACTGCCAGATAACAGACTGGTTTTTAAGGTGGAATATATATCTACTTTAAAGAGTTTTTAATTGTTTTTTGTTTTTATGTATAAATACTTTTCAATTATGAAATGACAAAAAACATCACCATTCTATTAAAAGGAATAATCTTGTTTTTATAATTACAGTTTTTGTGTGTTTATAAATTCTGTTCTGCCAGTACTTACGTTTTTCTGGATTCATACACAGTATCCTCTAAAGAAATCTGAATATTGATATGGCTCATGTTAAGAACATGTTTGAGTTTCAAAACTTTGGAAAAATAAAGACAGTTTTATGCCTGATTATTCCTGGATTTTCTTTTGACAAGTATGTATGAGAAGATGATATTATTGACTTTTTAATGACAAAAGTAATCATTTATTATCCTTTGTCTTTACACAAACTTTAAACCAGGTTAAAGTCAAGATGTTAATAATGTACTCTAATTATACTAATAAGCTAATGTACACAATCCCCAGATAAATAAATATTGTGAGTGAAATATTACAGTAACTTGACATTTTCAGGTCTGTAGAGGTGGGGATGGTTATCGTGAAACCAAATTTTCCTACAGTGATCGTGCTCCTGAAGGCATCACGTGGCTCGAGGACTAGGAGGTTGTTGTGCACAGCAACAGTGGATGGATGAGTAAAAACAGTCCTGCACACGTTTGGATGTTTCAAAGGTAGCCAATGGTCACGTGTTAGTACTTAATGATGTGTAAGAATATAAATATACATCTTATCTGCACACTTGTTATTATATTATTGCTAAATGATGAACATTTATTGTGTTATTCTGATGTTTTGAGTAACATGCTTTTGCTAGCTTCCTAGCATTCTAGCTGCTGCTTTTCCATAGATGTAAGAAACAATTTTGGTTCATGATTTTCGTTTCATATTTAACTAGTGTTTTTTTTTTATAGTTTATATGACAGTAAGTTAGTCATCTCCTTTATTTTATTTCATGAGTATTACCGATTCTGTCTCCCCTCGTTGGCTAGCACCAGAAGCCATGCTAACAACAATCAGGGGTCCACCCCTCTCTGAGCTGCCCAGATTTACCATTCTGCCTTTTTAACATGAATTATGTTGTACGCTAAAAGTTGCTTTAAATTCTGACTCGCTTTTCTTGTTGGATAACATCAAAATGACAATATAATTAATTTGTCGCGTGCAACAATACTGCACAATATTGGTAACTGCTAACTAGGCTAGCAGCTCTTGGTAGGCGTCCCTGGTTTCTCTGATCAGATTCTTATCACAAAACTAATAACTTATGATGAGTATTGCTGGTAACCAGCTATGGACATCAACTAAACTTTTTTTTAAAGAAATGTTTAACAAGTTTCTGCTGGAGAAAGTGCTACATTGTTTCCAACTGTACAAGTTAACAGTTGCAAGTTTCTCTGTTTTATTTTAACCACATCTTCCATCATCATTGACCAGATTATGTCTGTTTAGATTTGTCCTCCTTCTTTCCTTCCTGTCTTCCATTTACTCTGGGACAGGGTGGATCATGGACTTTTTTATTAGCATTATAAGAACCTGCCCCGGTGCTTAAGGAGGAAGAGAAAATATGATGGAGGTGTTATGAGTGTTTAGATGTGTCAGTAAAAACATAAACAACAACAAAACCCTCATTCCTTTTTAATTGTAAAATTTCATATAGTACTTGTAAAACATGTTATAATGATGGTGATTTGGTCTTTAGAAGATCTTAAAATTAGGAAAATACAATCTCAGAGCTTTAAAATGCATGACATGCTGCAGTGTGATTATTAATTATAACTAATCCAAAATACAGAAGCAATGCTTGAACAACTAATTAAACTTAATCAGTAGCTCTAAATATTTTTTCTTTTTATTAGGGTGTTGCATTGTTATGGTCCACATAAGGCTGCTTAAGTTCAGTTGAGTCTGTTCATTTCTGAACGCTGTTTATTTTCAGTAAGTTGAGGTTTTTGGACTTTGATCAGTACATTGATTTTTTTGTTTTGTTTGTTTTTTCATCTGGTGTAAATTTTTTATTTGCTAATGATCACTCCTTTTTTCCAGTTTCAGCCACTGGCCTGCATGTTTTTAAATGCTTTCACACTTTAACACACCTGAAAACAGATAACAGGCCTGAAAAGTATTTGATGATTAATCTGTATCAGGCTTGTTGGAGTAGGAAAGCGTAAACTTGATTTGATTACTACAAGGTGCTAAAGTCCAAATAACACCACCTAACCACAGTATTTCATAGTTGGTTTGAGTTTTTTTGTGTGTTTGCTTTAGGGATGGCCATAATTAATCAGGGGTCATTTAATCCATTGTTTAGAATTTCATCCGTGTCATAGTTTTTTATTGATAAAACTAATTCATCCTTAGACTGGTGCTGAAGTGGTTTGTCAGCACATAATTTCCAGTGTAACCATTGGATGAATCTGTATAACTTCCACAATTTTATCTGGTAGTAAAGAGCTGAACAAGGAAAAACACATATTTTCTCTACTTTAACTTCATTTTAAAGCGTATAATACTAAAATGTTATGCTAAATTTGAATGTAATTCGGTCATTTAGTTTTTCTGATGATCGATTACGACAATTTAATCAAATGAATGCCCATCCTTAGTTTTGTTTTAACAGATATTGTCAGACTAGTGTGTCCTTAGTCCAGAGGACAGTGTGCCAGCAGCTCTGATGCAACTTAAATCTAAACTTTGCTGTCATTGCTTTTTAGAGAGGAAATGCTTCTCCTGCAGTCCCTATAGACAAGTCATGCATGTCAAGTATTTTTCTACTGATGTGAACTGTCAACATTTTATCTTGCAAACAGTCTGATGTTTGGATGAACTCAGGATGGAAGCTCTTTGAAAAACTGGCAATAATGAATGTTTATCTCTTGTGAAAATTCTTCTCACTCGGGAGGTTTTAATTCCACAAAGTTAGGAAATTAAATTAATATAATTTATCAGTTGCATCTGTCAGATCACTGCTGTGTCTTTCCTTTTTTGTGTAAGAAGCACACACCTTAAGGCTCCAGTCCAACACTGACTCAAACCAAATCAGCTTTTCTAAAAGTACTGTCACTTGGTGTATTTGATCTGCAGGAATTTCCTGATATTTAGCTTCTTAATTCCTCTGGAAGCTGTAAAAGTGGATGTATTTTATCACACACGGCTTTGCATTTTGATTTAGATTTTGTTTGTTGAATAAAGAAATTCCTCTATTGGTGTTGTTTCTCTGAAAACTGAGCGTGTCAAGTCTTTCAGCTTCGATAATAGAACAAATATAGCTGTACAGAGATTTCCATGCGTCCTGAAATAACCTAGGAGCATTTTAGGAAAGCGCAAAGGTCGTAAATGGTCAGCTGTATCTTCTGAAGGTAATGTTAGGTTAGGGTTGGGATTGACGCATGGCTAGTGCTGAGTTCTTACCCTGTTTGTCAACGTTAAACAAGTCCAGACATAGACCTCTATGCTGCCAAAGCAGAGCTGCTCCATCAGCAGGCTGGAATTAGACCGGTGTCCAGGTTGAGCTTTGCTGCTATTTGGGCTGCGGTACTGTGACATTTGTTGAATATCCATGTGTGGTTCAGAAAATATATGCCATGACCACCCAGCCTGGGACTGGTTTGAAGAATCTCAGTTGTTACTTAGAGCTCAGCTTTCAACACAGTTGATGCACAATTTGCGCCCATTACTTTTTACTGTCATGAACGACAATTACATAGTAAAACTACTCATAATCAGAGATGGTATTTGATTGTCCATTTGCATTTTCTGACCTGTTCATAAGGAGTCTTTGGTTTTGTTTTCAAACAGTGATGAGCTGATGTCCACCTGCGTTCAAAATGGCAAAAGAAAGAAAGTGCATCCTCTGCGAAACAGTCTATGTTTCCAAGCAGGTAGTTAATCTCATGTGATTTGTGTCATGAATATTTAACTAGTGTTAAGTATTCTCCAACTGGAGTATTGTTAAGATGATTTTTGTCTCATCTTTTTCCGAATATGAACCTGCAGGAGATGGACGAGCACATGAGAAGTATGCTGCACCACCGTGAGCTGGAGAAGCTCAAAGGCCGGTGAGTTGGAACAAACATACTCATCTTAGTGATCAGAAAAATGGGTTCAATATCAAATCATGCATCATCTGCATTTAAAAATGATGCAGAAATTGTGATGCCCTAACTTCTAGATGTTTCGCTTTTTAATGCATTGATTATTCATATCTATTATTTCCAAATGACAGCAACATAGCATTTAATACTAATAATGTTCAACCCTCTCTTGGTGCAAAGGGTTTGACTTCCTTTCAAGAGTTTCGTCCGAATCTATTTGGGTCACGGTACATGTGCACGCAGGCACGTGCCTGCACTGCCGGTGCAAGTGGAGATATGGGCAGCTGTCTCAACTGCCCCAAATATATTTAGACACAATCTCTCCGGAACAACAGGCATGACCGTTTGAAGGCAGCTGGCTGCTTGTGACTCCCATGCAGATTACTTAAAGTATGCGGCCTGCCGCTGAAAAGAATCTGAAGTGCAGCCTTCAAGGCTCGAGTTGTCGCTAAGTTACTGAGATTTCAGATAAACATGTAGATGTAAAGATGATAGGTCTGAACGATTATGGAAAAAATAATAATCATGATTATTTTGATTGATATTGAAATCACAAATTAATATACATTAATATACAGATTATTTGTTGATTTTTAAAAAAGGGTTTAGTCGACCACCAAAACTCAACCTTATGTATAACTTTTTTTTTTTAAAAACTTGAAATACATTAGAAACAAAAAAAGGAGTAAAATAATAATAAATTGAAATAATAATGGCAATAAAAAAAAGAATAGCCAGTCTGTATGCATTCCTGTTCTGTACTCCCTGCAGCTTGCTTCCTGTATCTCCACCAGTCAGCTCACTTCAGGATTCTTCTGGCTTCAGTGATAAACTAAAAATAGCAGTATGTAAAAACAATAAATAAAAATAAGTAACCACAATCTACATGCACTCTGCAAAACTTACAACATGCAAAAAACAACTAATAGCTAAAAACAAAACCCAAAGTACCCTTTAAAGTAGTGAAAAGACATGAGTTGTTTTTCTTCGATTACAGTGTTTTTATGATCGTGAGAAGGCAAAATGGAAATCACGATAAAAATTTGATTAATTGTCCATCCCTAAAATATTTTATCTAATATTTCTTGCAAGCTGAATATAATTGCTGCAAATTTGAGTTGAAATGTGGTAGTTTTACCAGAAAATGTGATACTTTTAAGTGAGGTTGAATGAAATAGTTGGATTTAATTTTCCACCACTGCAGCTGAGGAATAATGTGTCAGAAACAAAGTAACCCTGATGCGTGCCAGCTGCACGACAGGTCAGAGAAGGCGGCATACCGTGACACAGATTTGACCAGAAACTGAGAAGGAGCCAGCAAAGTCACTCGTCCTCTCAGGATCACAGGATGGCATACTTGGGAGGATTTTTTTTGAAGGGTTAGGCGATGAGCAGCTGCACACCGCTCCGGTTTCACAGGCCATGCTCAGGATTGGTTGTCAGGATCCTCGGGCCTGTTCTGATAAGACATGCTGTGCTGAGGGAGGGGGGGCTGGGTTGCGGCAGTGAGAGGAGTCAAATACAGACGTTGCACTGTGTGTTGTGTCAGAGTGCAGCAGACACCATCATGCCGGCGCACTGAGCTGAGGACCCGTCTCTCCTCCACCCGTCCCAGCGCCGTGCTTCAGGGCTGGACTCAAACGGCCAGATTAGCACGCTGCCTGGGTCCGGCCGGGCTGCTCCTCCTGCTCTCGCCCTGCCTCATATGGCCTGCTGACCAACGGAAAAACAAGATCAGGATGATAAAGATTTTAACTTTTTTTTGTTTAAATGAAGAGAAAATTCTAAGTTAGCTACCTCCTGATCTGTGACACTAGACAATTTGGACAAGTTATTTTTTTTATGAAGGATTGTTGAGTATTCTCCTCTCCTTATTTATACTGAGAAGTAGCAGAAAGTAGAGCCGGAGTAGGTTGTTTGTAGGCTCTGCAGGCAGGAAAACCCAACCAAAGCAGACCGGTTTCGAACCATGCCTGAAGGAAGGATTGATCGGCCTCTCTCGCCTTCCCTTCCCAGGGACTGCGGACATGAGTGCAGGGTTTGTAAGGTGAAGGTGGTGAGCCTGACTGACTACGCCAGCCACATTTCTAGCCCCTCGCACAAGCAGAACGTGGAGGCCGCGGACAAAACGAACGTCGGGAACAACCGGGACGAGGATTACTTCGACCCGGCCTTGGTGGAGCTGATAGAAAAGAGAAATGAGAACATCAGGTAAGACATTTTTCTACTTTACTGGGATAAAATCTCCCAGTACTATATGTTTCTTCGTGAGTTATATGGTTATAATTTCCCAAAAGTTATGTTTTTTATTAACCTTAAAGCAGTGAAAAGTGCTGTTTCTTCCATAGGTATTTTGGTCCCTTTTTTAACTGTTAAAGTCACAGTTGTGATGTTTTTCTTTAACCACAAATATAGTGAGAGCTTTTAAGCTGTAATCTGTGTGTACATATGCCATGTACAGTCACATTTTGCTCGGTGGAGCTCACAGGCCTCATTTAGTCGCAGCTTCATGTTGAGCCGCTGCGCGAGTCAAATGTCAGGACTGTGGGCTAAAAAAAAAGCATGACTGCAAAAGTAAAGTTCAGACACGTTATCTGCCCTCCGTTTATAGTAAAACACACAAAACATTTGATGTAGGAGATAAATATGTTTTTTAAAGGTAAGAACAACACTGTTACTTATATATTTAGTTGTCTTAATTTGACCTACATCCCAGTGTTTCTCTCCCTGCTGTACTTTAAAATGTCAGAAAAATGTGTGACTGGAGCTGCAGGAGGAATTATGTGTGGAGACGACTGCATGGAAAACATGTGAGGTTGTCACACAGGCGGCATTCTCACTGTGTTGCTTGTACTGTAGTTCCCACACCCAAGCAAACTTTAATACCTATAAACATGTAGTTTCCAAAATAGTGATGGGTTAACATGATTTTTGAACTCATGGGGAACTCATCTTGCTTCTTTTTGTAGAAAAGAGAAAGAGGCTGCTGCTGCAAAGCTCGCCAAAGAAAAGGAGGAACAAATGAAAAAGGAAGATTTTCTGCACAGACTAAAGGAAGTGAAGGAGCGATACCGCCTCGACCATGTGTGGCAGCCGCCGATGCAGGGCTTCAACAGACCCAGTCACCAGTATAACTGGTACAGGGGCAACCGGAATAATGTCAGCCCAGGAGAGGGAGGACCGTGGGAATACAACAGACAGGGGAAGAGCGCCACCTGGCACGCTCAAGAACCTCCAAACTTCCAGAAATGGGCCTCTGAAGAGTTTTCTTGCAGAAAAAAGGATTATCAGGCGGAGCAGAGCAACAGGAACTGGGGGCACGTTTCCTATTCTGGTAATAATCAGAGCCGGCTGCCCTGGCTCAGCAGCGGAGGCAGCAGTTATGGACTTTACGGCCAAAACAATTTTTCCAAGTATCCTCTGAAGGCCCGACCCCAAAGCTTCGTAGGGTTTCCAACTCCGCCCAGTTTCTTTTCCCAGGCTGTAAACCAGTTTCAGAGTCCGGGGAGCGGCAGAGGGAGTCCGCAGGAGGCTGGGCTTCAAGGCGAGGCGGCATCCGAATCCGAGCACAACGGCAGCAAGAACTCCAAGACTTTCGGCAGCAACCCGAAGCTGGACAAAAGCTGTCGCTGGTCACCGTATCCGGTCGCATCTGGAGCCCACGCTGACTCCCACACCAGCCCGTCAGACAAGTTCCACAAAGTCCCGAAACCGCAGAAGCCAGAGCGAGCGCCGGAGGTTAACAGGCTGTCCAAACCCGAGCCGAGACAACGGCAGGCGATGCCCGGCAGGAAAAATGAGGACGAGAGTGGAAAGCATCCAACAAAAGACAAATCCCCCCCCACAGATCGGAGCTGCAGCAAAGGCAGAGACGTTCCCCTCACCTCCTCATCTGGTTGCCCTGGTCAGAGGCCAAATAAGTCGCTGCTGCTTGTGGATCAGAAGAGTTCCTCGGCTCCTGCTGTGGATGGAGCTCAGCTCAGCAAGGCTGCCGGTCCGGCTCTGACTCAACCCAAACCACCCGGGAATAAGAGTGGAGTCAAGAGTCAGCCTGTGGGTCTCCCTCAGTCCAGACAGGAAAGACACAATGTGCCTGAGAAGAGGGGCTCTTTGGAAATCTCCAGTAACAGCAGGGGGGAGATGGCGAGGCCCAGCGTGGAGGAGCAGCGAACGGATCAGGGGCCGAGTCAAACCGGAGCGAGCCGGAGTCCGGATGCAGCTAAACCAGCGTTAGCCGACGCAGCCAAGCCAGAGAAGCCTTCAGACAGCAGAGAGTTCCTCCAGTCGCTGCAGGTCAGCACTTCCGTGACGGCCAGCTCAGAGCCCAGAGAGGACCAAGAGAACAAGAAGCCGGTGGCAGAGGCCGGACAGAGCTCAGAGAGCGGCGAGGCGCAGACGCCGTCTCTGTCCAAACTGGACCTGCCCCCCGCCATAAAGCGGGACCTCACCAAACACATCAGCTCCAAGAGCAAAGCTGGCGGCCATGAGCCCAACCTGAACATCGCCAGGCGGGTGCGCAACCTGAGCGAGTCGCGGAAGAGCGACACAGAGAAGGAGTCGGGGCTCAAACCAACCGTACGGCAGCTCATCAGCTCCTCGGGGTCCCGCCGCAACGTCAACTGGGATCAGGTTTACCAGGAGGTCAGGAAGAAGCAGGACAAGGGGAAAGGCATGCCGAGGTAGGGTTTGCCTCTAACGACACAGCAGAACCTCGCTTTTATGCTGTTTTTTAAATTTTTTTATGCCAAACCCATGTTTATGTGCCTTCCTCCAGGTTTGGGATCGAGATGGTGCCATGTGAGCAGGAGTACCAGAGCCAGGAGGAGGAGGAGGACCTGGCCCTGCTGGAGGGTTTCCCCTGGGAGTCGGTGATGGACGTCTCAGCCCAGGGCAGCTCCAGAAAGCGCTCCTTATCAGAGAGCAGCCTGGCGCCCGGATCCAGTGCGTCCCTGTTTTCATCTCTTTCATCCGAGGAGAAAACGGCGAGTAAAGGGCTGAGCTCCGCTGCGTCTCCCAGCTGCACGTCTGCGTCTCCCGCAGAGACTCGCAGGCAGCCGGACAAACTCACATCTGCAACAGCGAAGGTCCTCCAGCGGTCGGACTCGGTGCTCTGGGACAGCAGCTCCGGGACGGAGCAGTACGACGGGCAGGGAACAGGAAAGAGGCGAAGAGCCACCGCGGTGAGTTTGGGAGACATTTCTGTTTATTTTCATATGCAAACGAGGAAATGCAGTCATCGTTCCTCTTTGTTTTACACAGGATGTCCCAAGTAAGGAAACATCTAGTTTGGAACACAACAGCAAAAGGATGAAGGTCAAATCCAAAAGAGGTTTGTGTTCAGATCAGAGACGGAAAGATTTTTAGCCGCTTTGTTTTTTTTTTTCTTTCCTGCCGCTGATGTTTGTGTTCGGTTCAGAGCGTTTGCAGATCGACCAGCTGCTCGCCGTCTCGCTGCGGGAGGAAGAGCTGAGTCGGTCCCTGCAGAATGTGGACAGCAGCCTGATCCAGGCCCGTGCGGCACTGGAGGCCGCCTACATGGAGGTGCAGCGTCTCATGGTGGTAAAACAGCAGGTGTGTTTGCTGAACATACAGAAATAAGCTCATGTTTAAACATTTTAAATGAAAACTATTGGTCAGTGACAGATTTACAAGCAGAAATAGTTCATGTGTGATACCTTTTTTTCCTCTGGTTTTACTTCATCTTTGCTCAGGTGACTGTGGAAATGAGCACCCTCAGAAACAAGAGGATTGAGTTGCTGAAAGGAATGCAAGGTAAACATAAATCCTGTTTTAATGAATTATGAAGGAAATGTTTGATCATGACACTGAAGTAGTGGTTATATAATCATTTTAGTTCAGGAGCAGCATGTAGCAGAGTTTGATCTCAAATAAGCCGGACCAGTGAAATTGAAGTATAATAAGCTCAAACTGGTGAAAACTCCAAATATTTCCAGTTTTTTTAGTGTAAAGAAGAACATTTATGTTAACATGTTAACATTTAATAAACTTTCCTTAGGAAAAATAAATGCAGTTTCAATAACTTTTGCCTCAACGGAACATTTTACATGATTTAATTGTTGGCATTTTTTGTTTATTATTTGATCTCATACAGCACATTTAAGATATAAAATTAGTTTACAAATATTTATTACATATTTTTAAATTTAAATATTCTTTAATGTATATTTATTTCATTGAGATTTTTTTTAATCTATTTAATTTACTTACTCATTCACGCATGCATTACAACATAAAACTCACAATGCATCTATAAAATCACACAACATGACACCACAGCCATCTGGAACTGGAAGATACAGGATCTCCCATCATAATTAGAGTAACATGAAGAGCTAGAAGTTATTTTTAATGTGCATACGTGTACATTTCCATGTCTGTGCGGTGTGCGTCAGACTGTACCTAGCCTCTGATAGACTTAGAGCAGGGTGGAATTTACGTTGTGGTTGTAGAGGCTGATTCAGGTTATTGGACCGGCTGAGGGCTCCTGAGCAAAGACCTTAACCCCCAAATTGCTCCCTCTGTGCTGAAACAAGGCAGCCCACTGCTCTATGGAGATGAGAGGCTAATTTCCCAATTGGAATGAATAAAGTAAATAATTTATTATAATTATTACATCAGCGGTCATTGAGCAAACACAGTAACATATGATGTGTGAAATAAATGGTGGGATAGACTTTTTAGTCAATTATTCATTTATTTATTGATGGCAGGTAGGGATGGGCGTTCGATTAAATTGTCTTAATCGATAATTAGGGGAATTAACGATCAATTATCGATTAATAATATTTCTAGATTAAAATGGAAGGTTTATATCCTATATTTAAATTAAATGAAAGTAGAAAAAACCTAGTTTGTTTACTTATTTAGATTTTTATTACAATAAGAACGACTCTTGTTTGAGTAAAATGGGTTTAATTCAGTGGTTACACTGAAAATAGGCACTTACGAACAACTTCAGCTCAAGTCTAAAGATGCATTCGATTAAACGATAACGAAATCGATTAAAATGTTAATGATCCATTAATCGATTTTCGATTAATTCTGCTCATCCCTAATGGCAGGTACGGTGGAGGAAGCACCTCTGGTCAAGCTGAAAGAAGAAAAGATGGATTCCTTCGAGCCTGAGCCTCACACAGCCTCGTCCGTCACATGTCGGTCTGTGACGGAGCCTGCGGCTCGCAGTCCTAACCGTGCAGCAGAGTGCGCCTCTCCCCCCTCCTCCAGCCTTCCTTCCATGCCTGTAGTCATCAAGGAGGAACCACAGTCCCCGGTCCATATCAGCTCAGAGGCGGATACCGGGGACAATGTGACCCACCGTGCCCACAGCACCACACCAGAGCTGCCAGTAGCTCGTGCTCCGACCCCTCCAGGTAACACCATTTAATGGAAATCATTTAGTTTAGTACTTTAACAGCTTGACTCCAGTACTGCCAATATTTTTATCAAATCAAACTTTATTTATATAGCACCTTTCATACATGAAGCATCTCAAAGTGCTTTACACCATAAAATCAAACGTTGGAAATAAAAACAAGTTCAAAAACAAAAACTGTTCATCAG
>JAVQJG010022697.1:0-13946 GCA_036024015.1 Craterocephalus amniculus
ACAATATATCCCTTTAAAGTTTAAAAGATGTGTATAACGTTCCATTAAATAGACTATTGCTCCCAGATATTTGCCCTGAATGCCAATCCAGTGTGATTCCCCAGACATATTTATGATCCTCCTGTTTATGTGTGGAAACTGGTGAAATCTTAGCAAAGCTCTACCTTATCCAGTCTGAAGACAAGAGAAAGAACAGCAGGAAATGTTTCACACAGGACAGCTGAGAAAAAAGGATGCAACCAAAGGGAGAAGAAAGGCAGAATTGGTTAGACAGCTCAGCAAACACACATACTGTACTACGGTACAACTTTGTCCCATTGGGAGGTGGTGTTGCTGCAGGAGTAAACACCAACAATTCAAACCCTTCTCTGACCAAGACGCTTGACACCAAAGATATCTCCACCCATAAATTTTCCTTCGAACAATGTCGCACGTCATCGTGAAACGCCGCCGTATGCGGACACGGTGTAATGTCTCCAGAAGACCTGGTAGAATTAGCAGCTGGCATTCAACCTCAAGAAAAGGACACTGTGTCCACAAAGTGCCCGGTTACAAGTGGCCCCATTTCTTCATTGGCACAACGTGGGAATAGATAAAGTAAACTGATCGTTCAGTTTCCACTGTTGTGCCGGTCGTTTGGTCAGTTTTGGGGGCGTGAGCGGAAATGACCTTCCCTCATGTGAGGAAGAAAAGTTTTGGGGCTAAAGTTGGTTCAAAATGAGTTAAATGCAAACAAACATAGGTGACAACAATATAGTGTTGATGGGCTGTAATCTAATAATGACGTCCTCGCAGTGAGTGATTTATGGAGGGGTGTAGAAATCACGGTGCATGACGGCTTGTTGGCATTCAGCCCCCTCGCTGCGAGACCTTTCCCCTCCCACAATAACTCAACAGGTAAAAGTTGAAATACACATTAAAATCATTTAAATGATGTGAGGAATAAGACAGAGAAGGTTTTTAACAGCAGATGCTGTTAAATAAGCCGCCCGTGTGGTGTCACTAGACTCCAGCCGGCTGTATTGTTCCGTCTCCTATAACGCAGCTCTAAAGGTGAAAGCCAACAACAAGTTGGCATGTTAGTGTGCAAAAGAGCACATTAGCGTGCACAAAATAACAAGGGATTACTCCTCTGAAGCAACACTGGTATCTTATTTACAATAATGCAGGTGCTTGATCAAGACGAGGATTTATGCGGCCTTACGGCTGGCTTTGCTGCTGCTGGTGCCGGCGCTACTGCTGCTGCTGCTGCTACTGCTGCTGCTGCTGCTGCTGCTGCTGCTGCAGCTGGTGCGGCCGTTTTCTCTGCTTCTGCAGGCTTTGTCATCCAACTATTGACGCGTCCCGCTACACCTCCTTTGATGCCACCTACATCCTGGGAGGAAAGCGAGAGAGAGGGGGAACTCATTAAATTAAATATAAGAAATCTGACGCATCCTCTGTGTCATTTGTCTCACCTTGTTTGCAGGGGATGGACTTTCGGGGGAGCTACCGACATGGCCTTTCTCCCACATGCTCTTGATGCTGCGTGTGCCTCCTGAAGGTATGTCTGCCACTGGAGACTTGGGGGATTTTACATCTTTGTTTCCCTGTGGAATAAAAAAACGGACTAAAATTCTTCCACCTAGCAGGTAAAAGCAGTCGAGTGAAGGCACGTGTGCTCACATGCTTATATGGTGCTGTAACTTTTACATTTTTTGTTGTTGAGTGTCTGATCCTTTCCTCTGTGCACCAGAGGAAAACATTAAAATGTCCTGCGTCAACTTTTTTTTTTTTTTTAGTTTTATAACAGATTTATATTATTATTGATTAAAACAATAGATTGCTTTTGCATTGTACTTCAGGCTAAAGAAAAGAGGGACTGTCTGACATGTTATCACAACACAGTATGAGCTATATCAGTAAACATTACTGCATAACCTGATTTTCAACATGACTTATGTAGGTTTTTGAGCAGCACATGCTGCCATCCAACTGCCAAAAAATCTGTCCTCTAATTCATTGCACTTTTTTTTGTGCGGTGGAAGTATCGGTATCAGTACTCGGTATGGGCAAGTACTCATTTTCAAATATTAGTTTGGAAAAAAAGTGTATCTCTGCCTGAAATGCAATACAATTTCTCAGTTTCAACCTTTTATACGCTGTCTTTACATAGTTTTTTATTTCAAATAGAAGCGTTTTATTCACATTTTACATATGTCATGTTGTTTTGAGGTTTTAGTATACATGGTTTTCTCTTTTCTCCAAAATAAGTTGACCTTATTGTTTGCTATTCATTTTGTCTTGTTGTTTGTTTTATAGGATGTAAAACAATAAACCTTTGTTTAGCTTGATGTTTTTTGTGTGCATCTCACCTGAATAGCAGAAGTATATTGCTCCAGTCTGTTGCCAATCCTGGGGACAATAGGGGTGTGTGAAACTCTGGCTGAGCTGAGCAGAAGGAGAACATTCTGGTTATAAGTGAGGCCAAATATCACTGCTTAAATCATCTGTAACTCCTTATTATAAATCAATTCATAAATCCTTTGTCAGGATTATATTGCTTACCTTTTCTGGGCTGATTTGCTCAGAAATTCTGCCTTCTCTCCAATCTGTATGAAACAACACAGTGTTAGAGAGAAGAGACGTTTGCTGCCATGCGGTGATGATGTGTAACAGGTTAAGCTGTTCTGGCTTCTGGGAGGCAGACCAGTTTGTCTCTGGGAAGGTCTCACTGTGCTAGAGCAGCATGATGGATGGTGCCTGAGTTACTGGAGAGTTAGGTTGTCAGGAAGCCAGGACACACACACTCAGAGATCACACACACACAACCACACACACAGGGTATTACTGCTCTAAATTAATTAAACTTTCCCACTGCATATCCCCCAGTAAGAATAACCCTTTGGTTTTACTCAAGTCCAACCATCTCACTTCTCTTTTTTCTTTCTAACTTTTTTTTCTCTCATGAGAGTAAATATATTGTAAAATAACTGCTGTTCACACAATGAAAGGAAGAGCCAATATCCTGAAAAACAGCGCTCACCTTAGAGAAGCCTTTGGGACTGATCGTGAAAGCAGGCTTTGTAGACTCCTCTTCCTTCTGCTTCTTCTTCTCTGCAGCCTCCGCTCTGCGTTTCTCTATCTCCTCTTTCATCCTCTTTCTTTCCTCCTGTCAAGAAAACAACAGGTTTCCCATCAGCTTCAAAATGAATCCCCTGAAAATGAAGTGTTTCTTGGAAGAAAGCCGATGGAAAACCCTGAATTTCAACACTTTTGACCCCTGGATGTAGATAACAGACGCACCTGCTCTTTGGCTTTCTTTTCCTCTTGCTCCCGTTTCTTCTGCCTCTCCTCTTCCTCCACGATCTTCCTCCTTTCCTCTCGCTTCCTCTTCAGCTCCTCCAGCTCTGCCTCAGCGTCCTGCTGCTTCTGCTTCATCTTCTCCAACTCCTCACTCTCCGCGTTGTTTCGCCGCTGTTTCAGCTCCTGCAACTTCCGCTCAGCTTCCTGCCGCTGCGCGTCGTCCTGCTTGTTGGCAGGAACGTTGTCCCTTCTGGCAAAAATGGTTGAAGATAAATACCATCTTGTATATTTGTCTCGATGGTGTATGTAATGCTGTTAAATGGCTAATTAAAGTGAGTTAGTAATCAAACTAAACTGTCTTTAATCATATTGAATCAAGTGGTATTCAGTCTCATTGTACTTTAACTGTGTTTAAACTTGTTTGGATAAATAGAAATAAAATTTAACTGAGTTTACCTCACTGAGATGGAATTTAAGTGGGAAAAGAAAGTAATATCTGAAGAGTTTCACATTCAAATTGGATGAGAAGTCTGTCAGGATTTACCTTGATGTTTTTTCTGCTTTCTTAAATTTATTTTCAACCAAAGCTCCGTTCTGTTTGGCTGGTTCATTCTGACAAAAAAGAGGGAAAAGAGGTTTTATTTAAATCCTCCGTTAAAGAAAAGTGACATACAGAGTAATGGTTGGCCATAGCTTTGCTTTACCTTCTCCTTAAATCCAAACCTCTTCTGTTTTTCCTCCTAGCAGAAGGGGCACAGAGATGGGAAATGAGGGAAATGGACAGTGGAAACAATGAAAACGCTGCCTGACAGAGAGTGGAAATGTAAGCTGGAGACACATCACACGTGGGATTCAGGAAATCGCCACCTCTTCTATGAATATCTTGTCTAAAACTATCCTTCCAAAGACACAAATCATCAAAATACAGTTGATATTGGAGCGTTTGGAAGTTTTTCTGCTGTGCCTCTAATCTGTTATGTTACAAATAAAGGCCTTAATACTGAACCTTCATTTCACTTTTTGTGGTTATTGAAGTGGCTGTTTGTAAAAAGAGCCATTATTCCCATCAGTACCTCCTCTTTCTTCTTCTTCTCCTCCATCTCTCTCTTTTTGCGCTTCTCTTCTTCTTTTTTCTTCTTCTCTTCCATTTCCCTTTTCCGTCTCTCTTCTTCTTCCCTTTTCTTCTTCTCCTCCTGCTCTTTCTTCATCTGCTTCTCCTCCTCCTCCTTTTTCCTCTTTTCTTCCAGTTCTTTCCTCCGCTTTTCCTCCTCTTCTTTCTTCTTCTTTTCCTCCTCCTCCTTTTTCTGTCTCTCCTCCATTTCCCTTTTCTCCCTTTCCGCCTGTTCTTTTTTCATGATTTCCTCCGTTTCTTGCCTCTGTTTTTCCTCTTCTTCTCTTTTAAGCCTCTCTTCAATTTCCTTTTGTTGTTTTTCCTCTTCTTCTTTTTTAAGTCTCTCTTCCATTTCCTTTTGTTGTTTTTCCTCTTCTTCCTGTTTCTTCCTCATCTCCTCTTCCCTTTGTTGTCTATCCTCCTCTTCCCTGTTTACATTTTCCCCTGTTTCCCTTTTCTTCTCTTCCTCTTCTATCCTTAGTTTTTCTTCCATCTCTTTTTGCTGTTGTTCATCTTCCGTTTTCCTCTTCCTTTCCTCCTCCTCATTGTCAACATCAGGAACAACTTCCTCAGTTTCCACCTCTGCTGTCACGCCCTCCTAGCAAATTTTTAAAAATATATATTATTTGGGGGGAGTTTCTATTCAAACATATTAACAGAATTAAAACAAAGTGAAAACTGTGTGTAAGTCTTATCTTGAAACTGGCCTAAATTCTTTGGATTCCTGCTGGAATAATTTAGGAAGATAAAATAATTTGCTACCAATTTTCAAATTTTCCAACAACCAAAAACTAAGGGCTGTCTGTTTACAGGACCATTATATATCAGCTCAACTCAGAAACCTTGACTCTTGGTGTAAATCTACCTACAAAGCAAAGTGGAAAAACAGAACAGAACCAGTCCAAGGACATTTTAACTCCAAGTTCAATGGAAATAAGCAATAAGTGGATCAATCTACATTTAAAAATGTGAATAAATAATTTTTAGCCCATAACACATAACACTTGTTTGGGATCATAAGCATTGTAGCTAATAGAAGCAGTTATAAAGAAATGTCTAAATCACCAAATGTAGAGGATCAATACAAAATAATTAGTTAAATGTTTATTAAAGAATCACTAGTGTTCAAAAGTTCGATTAAAGAAACTTTGGCAGGGATGGACTACTGACATCACACCAAGGTGCCCTTGTTTGTTAAATATTGATTCCTGAATGTAACTCCCTGTAAAATATACACAAAGTCATGTATTCCTCTGTTTCTTTCCAATGTTCAACTTCAGTGCTCCATTGTCTGTTCCTGGAGTGTTTTTGTGTAATAACATTTACACAAATGCGGGAAAATGGGGTCATCTTTATTTTCATTCATTAAACACAGTAATGCTACACTGCAATATGATTTTGAATAAAGAGGATCTACTCTCATGCAGATAAATATTACAAGCTGAATTCCAGAGAAGTTGGGATTTTATCTTGATTTGAACAAAATGACCTTCAAATCACATGAGCCAATTATTAGTCACAACAGAACATACATATAACAGATGTCTACTCTAAATAGAGACATTTTTGTATGCACACAATGAGCTCATGTCAAATGTGATGCTGCTGCAGGTCTAAGAATAGTTGGCACGGGGGGAATAAATGACAGAAAAAGCAAGAAAACTAAAAAAGATTCGTTTTTTGTGCATAAAATTGTAAAATTTCTCACTTTTGACATTTGTTAGGTCTTGTATGTTCTGTTGTAAATGAAATACTGACCTAAATCTATAGAGCGTTTCAACTTTTCTGGAGTACGGGTTGTAGATCTTTACCTTCTCATCTTCCTTGTCATCTTCCTCTTTCCTCCTGGAGTTAGAGTCATTATCTGTCACTTCTTCTTGAGTAGATTTCTCTTCTTCATTTTCCACTTTATCGTCTGTATTTTGCTCTGTGCTGCTGCTGGTGATGGAGGACTGCACTTCCAGTGAGTCGTCTGTGTGGTTGCTGGTGATGGCTGTAGGGTCGAGCTCCTTCTGTCTCTCCATGGCTTCTTTCATTCTCTTCTGCCTGCGCTCCTCCCTCTTGGCCAGCCGCTCCAGCAGAGCCTGGTCATCCTCTGCCAGTCCACCTGCAGTCATGGAGGACTCTGTTTCCATGCTGAAAAAAAGCATGAAATTAACTTATTTATCAGGAAGTTAGACCTTGGAATTGAAAAATAAGGTATAAAAAAAATCTATGCAATCAAATGTTTCTCATAATACTGAGGATTTTTCTCATGTGGCTAATGGAGAAACTATTCATCAAATGACCTGACAGTCCCTGAAGGGCACATTAAATGCTGTGACTGGAAAAGAGATTATTGATGCCCTTTAATAACTTTTAATGATACATAAGTAATAATGATGCCATGTTTACATCGTTCCCATCTATACCTGTTTGTACTGTTCACTTCAGTTGTTTCAGACTCCTCTAAGTCTCTCATTTTCTTCTTTTCTTCTCTTGCACGTCTCCTTTGCTCCCGAGCTTCTTCATCATCATCTTCATTGGCGAACCCTCCCCTGAAACATTTAAAGCAAATTCAAGTTAAAAGCGGTCACAAAAACGTAACAGATTTGTTGCAGGCAATTTCCACCTGATGAGACACACTAAAAAAGAAATAATTACGAAAGGTTAATTCTTCCTCATGTTTAAATCACTGATGCTAAATTTATACCAACAGCTATGCTAAGTTACAGGAAGAAATCCTAAAATAGAAAAATACTTAAGGGCAAGTGGCTCTCTTTTGTCACTTATTTGCATTAACAGCAACATATTTCAATATGACAAAATCACAGATGAAATTAAATAATAAAAAGTTTTTATTCTTTAGTTATTAGCCTTGAATTTGTTTTTAATAAAAACATAGAATTACTTATTAATCCCAGAGCGATATTGCAAATGCGATGCTTACAGCTACCTAAAAACATTAAAAATGATTTCCACGTTTCTCCCTCCTCTGTTCTGCCACTCAAGATCATACAGTCTGAATTCCTGCAATCCAAACCAGATCAGCCTCAATAGTGCCAGAAGTTTCCGGATGGAAGGAAAGGACTCTGAGAAAATTGTTTTCAAAAAGTGAAGTAGGAAAAAATGTGAGATTGACAAAAAACACCTGCTTTGAACCTAATAGAATGGAAAAATATTTTGATCTCAAAAGATTCAGCTTGAAACTGAAAAAAACACACATTTGAAAAAAATACTTAAGTTTTTTTCCCCCACATAAACATTAGAGCCAAAATTGATCTTCCTACTTTGAAGCAGAATGAAACACTCCCATTACACTCAACAGCCTTCGGATATGATAACCAAATAAGAAAAAAAAGTAGTTTTTCTAGCTTTATTCCTCATGCAGCTGCACATGGGCCAACCCCTGCTGTCCGTAAACAAGCAGTTGCAACAATGTGGATCTTTTACTGATCAGTTCACTCAGTTCCCATCAGGAGTAGATCAGCAGTCTGTGGCTATTACTCTATGGGAAAAATGGTTCTGGGTAATATATATTAATCAGGAATGGAGCATTGTGAAAAAATGTCCTCAACATATTTATCAACTCTTATCTCTTGTGAAGCGTGTAAAAAACAAATTAAAAAGCTACGACAGAAAATTCTTGAATCTATGTCAACATATGTGCATTAAATGTAAAGATAGTCAATCCAATTATGCAGGAATAAATCAAAGTGTACACTATTCTCTCTTCATCCCATTATCACATTTTAGACAACCACAATTTGACTGAGTCTAATTCAGAATGAGTTCAGGCCTTAGGTTTGTGTGTTTTTCATTCTGATTGGACTATCAGTCTGATTAAAAGCGTTGGAGCTCAACCATTAATTATTTATAATTTTAGCTTGTACACACCTATCATCTGGTTATATTTACTTCTAACATAATCTATAGGCAATTGTTTGTTTATTACATCTCAAAAAATCCATGTGCCAACAATTATAGGGTTAAAAGTTTCTTGAATAGATTGAAAAGACAGAGACATTATGGGAAATCATAAAAGACAACTGAGGGAAAAAAATTTGCAAGTTGATGATCAAAGTGCAAAGCTTTTGCAAATGGGAGAAAGAATAGAGTCTGGCCTTGCTGTCTTTCTCCTCTGTCAGCAGCATCTTGTCTCTGACCATCTAACTAAAGTATACGGTATATTAATAGACAGAGATATTTGGGCACTCATTCTTGTGTCTTTCAAAGCATTTTCAGGCTTTACGAGGCAGGAAGAGAGCTTGAAATGGTCCATTGGTAGCACATGGGTATTATTTCCCTCTTCTCTCATTGAATCTGTAGTACAATGATTTACAGATGTTGTGAAAGAAAGAGGTGGATGGAAACCACAAGAATTTGTTCGGTCTTTAAACAGAGACAAAAAGCCAATGGATCTGCAGGCAGGGGTTCCTTCCCTTGGAGAACCATTGGTCACCCTAAGAAATCCAATAAGCAAGTCCATCCTAAAATAAAGACCTGTTGACAGAGTGCTGCCAAAATGTTACAGCTTCAACTCCCAAATGACAAACCAGAGGGATCTAAAACATAATAAAATGAAGGAAATATCGTGAGTGCTCCATGCCTTATGGGGTACAGGAAAATGAGATGTAAAGGGTGCGAGATCAAAAAGGCTTCTCTGAAACTTTGTGAGTGGGAAGCTTTTAAAGCAGGCTATCCTGATTTAATAGAAATGACAGTGAAAACATTCCTGTGTCTGCAGCATTTACAAGGAGAGGAGCTGGGAGGCTGGAGGGCAGCATGGTTGGCACAGCTGGCAGGGGCTGGCAACAAGACTGTGAGAAAATCACTGGGAACGCTGGTTTTGCCAGGACTTTGATAGCATAGCTGATAAGACAAGCCCAACTATTAATAATATAAAGCTATGTCTGACTGTCTGACTTGAATTATTTGGACTTAACAAGAACTAAAGCTGATAATTAATGTTAAAATGAGCAAATGAGTTGCTGGCCTTGTGTTAACAATGTTTACAGTGCATCAGCTTTTGTACAATAAAAAGTAATGTGATTATCCTCAACAAAATCAATGTGAGATGTTGTGCATCAAAACCTTCAGCTCTGGTTCTTGATGGATTTGACAGTAGATGGAAAATTGCATAATTCTTTCAAACGTATAATTTCCAAGAAAGAAATTTCTTTCTAGGATTTTTTTTTTTACCATGAGCTGAATGAACCCAAGATGGAGAACCACAGGGAGCTATTATCAGACTTCCTCTATTTAACATCTAAACTCTCCCCCTCATGGAGGAGATCATGTTCCTGCTCATGGAACATTATATTTTCTACTGCATCTGCCACAGTTAGTAAACTGTCCTCTACAGTCACCAAATAAATGCAGAAACAAATCAATAACAAATCAGCCACAATTTTGGGGAGCTTAACAATAAAATACAAAGTGTTTAGAACTGTGGTATCCTGCAGAGGTTTTCAACTCAAATCCTAGGGACAGACCAGAGATGAAAAGGGTTATCAGTTTTCATAACCTGTCCAGTACAAATATAAAGTTTACTTTGGATGGTTAGTGGTTATATAATGTGACATTTTCACTCCATGTGGGTCTGAGGTTCTTTGTGCTACACTGGGGAAAATACAGGACCCAGTTTGGAAAAGACAAGAATTTCAGAATATATTATATAAGCTCTTTTTCAGTTTAATGCAAATACATCTGCCCACACACGCACATTATCTAATAGGCCTTGTTTCAAAGACAAATTTAAATCCCAGATAAAACTTGATTACCATTGCTAATAAATTTAAAATAAACTAATAATTGTTAATAACATTCATTGACGTCAGCAATTATTAACATTAATTAATTAATGTTGATAATATTATAAATGCTTCGTCATTTATAATTATTATTTATTTATTATTTGACTGATTATTTTGACTATAATTGATTGATTATAATTGAGTATTATCATTATTAATATTATAATTATAAATGCTATGTCATTTATAATGACTTGAAATGAAGGTCTAAGCATTCACACAAATAGGCACACACTGAGTAAGCATGAGACATCGCTGCAATGATGACATTTATTTACTGTATATGTAAACGTCACCTGAATAGAGCACAAAGTATTATTGTTCATGTCATATCTGTTCATGTCTTGTATGAATGAGAATAAAATCAAACGCAACATTCCTTTTTTTTTGTTTTTATTTTCCTTGAAATGAAAAATCTTTTCATGCTTTCTTCATGTCCTTTGCTATTTTTATTTCTTATTCTGGCTCTTCTTTTTTCCACCATGCATTTTCATTTGAAGCACTGTTTAAATTTCATAATTCAAGTAAACTCACTTCAGTCTTCTGAGTTATGCAGACAACTCTGAAACACAAACCAGTTGGAAATCTGTTCCCAGAAATAACATTAACATCATTGTGGATCATCTGACACGTTTGGAGATTTAGCACAAGATTTTTGAGCCTGCTGCTTTGAGTTTCTGGAGCGGATGTCAGCACCACCTCTCTAACAGCTCTGCTATATGTATCTGAGCAGAAACACAGAGAAGGAAGAAAACAACGACGAGAAGCTGACAAATCTAAATTGCTGAACAAATCTCTGACGAGAGTGGAGATCATTAAGCTGTTGTTTCTGCAGTGGAGCCACATGGAAGTTTGTCTTCTCCACATAGAGACCAACAACCCACATCACTCACTGAAAGCCTTGATCCCATCTCTGCACAATTGATGGATCATCAGAAGACAGAGAAAAAAAAGATAAGAAGAGAAACTTTATGTGTGATGCCTTGAAAGCTTCGAAAGTGTTTCACATGGTAAAGTTTATATGCAAAAGCGTGTGTAGCACGACAGAAGCAAACTGTCATCCCCGCACAGGTTTACATAGATCTAAAGGTTTTACTCACTTCTCCGCTTCAAGGCGCATCTGCTCTCTCCTCTGCCTCCTCAGCTCCATGCGGCGGTCAAAGTCATCATCCATGATGCCCCAAAGTTTCTTCTTGTGTTCTCACTGAAAAACCCAAGCGTGCCTTCAGCTCGTGTGTCCGTACTCAGAACAGTACATTTTATTATTAGAACTTCACAACTTGTGAATAACAAATCTTTGATGTGAAAGAAAAGAATAACACTTTATTATATATGTGGAATAAAACGAAGAAAAAGTAAAGAAAACTAAAGAGAAGGCAGGTTTACCTCAACAGAAGCTAAAGTTTAGTCCGTGGACAACTGTGTCCCTCTTTTGTCATACTTTAGCTTCTACAGTCTGGTTTATATCTCAGCTCTTCTGCAGCCAAAAGAGTTCCTGCTTGTTCTTACAGCAACTTTAACTACCAGAAAAGGCAAAGCCTGCCTCCTTCACCCCCTTGTTTTCTCTCGCTGCCTCCCTCCTCCTCAGCCTGACTCCAGCTCTTGTCCTACGTCTCCCTCTCTGTTCCCTTCGTTCAGACAAAATTGTTTGGCCGTATCCGACTTACTCCCCTCTGTCTGATTACTCTAGCTTTTATCAACTGTGTCTATTTTTGTTGATTGAAGTTTCTTTTCCTCAACACAGATCCATTTGATGCTTTTCATTTGCTGTCTTTAGCAGCTCCTTTCACTTTCTTCACTACTGTTTTGATTGATTGCAGGTTAATACAGTATGTTCCAAGAGCTGAAAGTCATTTGTCAGCTTTTATTTATTTATTTGCATAAATCACAATACATATATTAACCAAGGCTTCTTATGTATGAATCTATTCAGTGTTTTACTGGATGAGTGTGTGACCATTTCCTTGTCATAGCCATTTCCCACCATTTGTTTTAATGCTAGAACATCTCTGAATCACAAAAACCACTGTGGAAACCAATTAAAAAAAGACAAACCTTCCACATTCATAGAAATCATATAACATAATTCATAAAAAAGATATATAACAGACTTCTCAGTGAGCCAATTATAATCTACAATCCAACATGCATGTAACATACATAAAAAGGTAAAACCTAAAATGAAACAAACATACAGAAACCAATAATTGAACAACAAATAAACATTTGCTTATCTTTTGCTTTTACTCATTCTGCAGCAATCAAAGCAGCATGCCAAAACCTCAGGCTGCTAGTCCAGGAAACATAAACCAAACTTCAAACCAGAAAAGCATAAAACCTTTGAGTCCAAAATGTACTTCTGCGAATGACATTTAAATTGATAAATTTCACTATCCAAAGATATATTTTATGAGCCATAAAACTGCTTCATGTTGTAACTCACAAAATAGTAATCCCATTAATATACAAACTGGAATCCAGCATGAAGAAGACATTATGAATAGATAAAATCGGATTTACAGCTTGATTCTGAACTCAAAGAATTTTAATTTGCCGTCAATGATAACATTGTAACTCTTTATCTATTTATCTCTTTATCTATTGTAGAGAAAGCACTTAACTACATTTAGCTGCTCTGATTTGATGCAGACATCATGCAGCTGATATGGTAGGAGGTTATACCTGTATTAGTCTCAGCTAGTGCAATGCAGGAAGGATCTGCGAAACTCAAAATTACCTCACATGTACCCACTTGTGCTAGCTTTGGAAATAAATCGCACATAGTATCAGTAAAAATTTTGGACACACTTTTGCATTGGATTTGATGGGATAGTGTGCCCAAACTTTTGACTGGTCTCCACATTATTTTCCTGATACTCAAGGTTAAAAACAGAAAAATAACATTCAAAACAATGTGCAGAGAGTCAAGATGAACGCACACTTTGACCTGTTTGTATCACACAGTTGTGTGTTATCTACATTTCTATCTATATATGTCATAAATTTATGTGTCACCTAGATCAACGAAAGCTTTGTCCAGCCAGCTATGATCCTTTTCTCAGTCATATAAGGTTGTTCTAAAGTGCTACCAAAGAATCAGTCATCTGTTTTTGGATTTTCTGTCTTCTGATGGCCATAGGGGCCCACCTACGGTGAGCGATTTATCATACTGGGACATAAATGTGTGACAGTTTAGTTTCCACAATGGCCAACACCATATACAGTCACTTAGACTTTCAAACAGAATGAGCCCAAAGAGGCTTTTTCCCCTTCTAAGACACTCTCAACACTATTGGCAAGCAAGTTCGGATCTTTCAAAGGGAAGGATTACACTTATTTTCAATCCCATCGAAAATTTAAAGATTGTAACAGATGAAATCTGTATAAACACGCTGTACATAATTGGAAAGGAAACTTTAGGATGTAACAAATGATATGTCTTTTTGCAAGCAAAATAAATGAAGTAACTATTGGCATATGTTTCTCAGATGCTTTTGTTGGAACTTTGGAATTTGGCTTAATAAAGCTCTTTTTCATGCACAGAATTTTCCAAATAGCTTTACCTTTAGAAATTAATAAATATAACAAACCATCTTGACACACAAACACACACACACACACACACACGCACACACACACTCACACACACACACACGCACACACACACACACACACACACACACACACACACACACACACACACACACACACACACACACACACACACACAACTTAAAATCATCATAAAATAAACT
>JAVQJG010022698.1:0-10915 GCA_036024015.1 Craterocephalus amniculus
CACACACACACACACACACACACACACACACACACACACACACACACACACACACACACACACACACACACACACACACACACACACACACACAATATACACTGAACACTGAAAGGTGAACAACCCAAAGGATATCCAGTATTAACACTGTGCAAACACTAGAAATAATTACTAAAATAGAAAATAAATGGTATGCAAATTCAAAAATATATATTAAAAAACAGAAATATAGGTAAGACAGTAGGTGTGCAAGTAAATGTCCAAAGATATGTGCAAGAAAGAAAGTTGTCGTTAATGCAGAAACAACCGGACAGGGTTTTTCTGAACTGCTCCTTCAGTGTTTTATGGGTTAAGCAAACTATTGACTGCGTTTACACTGGCAAGTAAACAAGTTTAATTTTCAGCTGTAATCTCTTGCTTCCATTTGCTGCTGCCAGCGAGTGAAATTGCTTTGCGTTGCTTTTATGTCAGACATTAAAATAGTCCCTAAAGAGACCCCTTAATAGTTCCATTATATGAGAAATGCCTTTTCTGTTGCAACCTTGTGTTTTTGAGAAGTTGTAGGATTTACTTTATGGGGATAACAGCTGAGTTGTGTGTTTACCATGAATGAATTACACCCTTCACAATAAAATACTAACCAAATATAGTTGTTTTAATGATTATTTTGTCTATTTTCATCCTAAAAGAAAAATAGATTATCTTTTGAATAGAATATTAACTCATGTACAGATGTCTGCAGAATTATTCATCCCCTTCCATTAAATTCTCAATAGTCACTCAAATAACTTTAAGTTTATTTAATTGACTTAAAAAGATAATAAAAACCAAACAAACAGAACGGGCCAGGACCAATAAGAGCACTTTACCTGAGGACAGGTGAAGAAGTCTGATTGAAAGATCCAGAAAAGGATTCTTTAACAACTATTAACTAATGACTGACATAATGTATATTAAATAGGCAAGAAAAAAATAAAAATAAATATGGAAATAAAAACAAAAATGTAAAAAATCCAAATTAATTTGGAAATAAAAAAGATTTGGTTTAAAAAAAATCTGAAAAAATAAATAAAAATACATATAAATAGAGAAAGTATTATAATAATTTTCTCTTATATTTCTTTATTTACTTTTGATGATGGCAGTTTTGGTCCTCCATAGACAGAGTCTGGTTTGATGCATATAAACGTAGTTTTCTAGAGGATGAAGTTGTATGATACGATTCCAATGGTTGTTATTAAGTAGAAGAAGCAGTTGTCATTAACAAACCTTAATGAGAAAAAAATGTTTTCCCTAACAGAAAAATGTTTTGTGTTGGTTTAAATGTAAAATTCATGTTTACTTCTCACAATCAGAAACAATCTGAAAACGTTTGGTTAAGTCTTAAACAGCTGGAGAAGCTTTGTATATATATCACCAAGTTATTTTCTCACTAACCATTCTTCTTGGCAAATAATTGTCCAATCACAGCTTAGCAACCGTATCCAGGCCAAAAGCCATTAACACAAAAGCAGAACCATGAAGACGCCACCTGCTCAAACATAATTAGCTTTTCTGACGACGATAACCTGCAGATTTTGTTAGAAACATGCAGCACAGAAAGGAGACTTTTATTATAATCTTCTAAATATAACAATAAAATGTGCACATTTCTCATTTTAAACCAAGTGGAAACGTATAAAAGTAAGCCAGGGTGACTATTGGAGCAATCAATGAGCACCGATGAACTCAGAACTGATAAATGTCCACCACATTTGTTCAAATCAGACGATGAAAAATTCCTCTAAGGTTTAAGAAATAAATATAAGGCTGCCTCTTCGCTTGTATCCCAGCAACAAAAAAGCCAGACTCAGAGAATTTAACCTTGGGAAATAATTTTCTCAAAAGATTGATTCACTGGTTTCTGTTCATCTGCTTTTATATTAAAAAGAAGCCAAAATTATGACTCCAAACGTCTCCTTTTTTTCCAGGAAATTTGCCAATGGCAGTTCCTCCCAGTGACTACCAGAGATGTATGCAGTGAATTTTAAAAAGGAGAAAAGCTACAAGGAATCAGCATTTCTTGCACACGAACACACAAAGCACACCAAAAAGCTTCCTCAGCGTTATTAATAATGAATCAAAGGTTGCCATGAAGCCAGGCAGTCGTCCGTGTTGCCTCTGCACCGATCCATGTAAATGTCATGTAGACGAGGAGTTCAGATTCATGACCATGAGGACTGAATGAGAAAATAATCGTTCTTTCAGGTTTACACCTTGTTGTACTGATTTTTTTAAATAATAGTTAGCTTTACTCCTGTTGAATTGGTTACTTCAATAAAGTGATACCGTGTAACTTTTGGCCACTAGGGGGGGCTTAACCTGAAAACCTGTATTACTGGTGCGGAAGGTTTAGAGTCATGTTAGCTTTGATCCAAATCTATTGACACTCCAAGGCTGTGAACTCGGCCGGAGAGTTTTAGTCTCCAGATGTTTACCAATCCTAACCTTCTTGTCTTTGCTACCAAACAGAACAATCTCAGTTTTTTCCTCATTCAATCGAAGAAAATTCTCTCTGTTGTATTTTCGTTCCAGATATAAACTCAACTTTTTGTCTGACGTTGATAGACGATATGAAATTGTACATATGATCGTTTTCATCTGATAACACAAAGATACTGGACAGGGACTGCTTTTCTTTCCATATTTATTATTATCCAATTAAATTTTTTTCAGCTTTGATAAATCATTTTTAGATTTTTGAACCCAAATATGTTAAAAATTGTAAATAAAATACTTCCCATATAAGGAGCTGGCAGGTATTTATGGGCCGGAAGTGGTCCTGAAACAGGAAACCTTCCTTATGGTCTACAAAAGTTTTACTCTTGCGTTTAGAATTTTTTGGTACTTTTATGTCTACTCAGGTAATTTTGAAGTATTTTGAGCCTCTGTTAAGGAGTTAAATTCACACAACTGAATAAATTTAAAAAATCAATACAGCTGTTTCCTCCAATCAAATCACTCTCTATCCTATCAGATGACAGCGGTTTGACCTCATCCTGCATGGACTAATGTCAATCTAGCATTAATCCATATTTATTCATATGAAAGAAGAAAAAAATGTATTTATCGATTGTCAAGAGTAAATATTACAGTACCTTAAGATCAGCAACATTTTCTATTATCGGATTAAAACCCAATAAATGCTGATTATACAGTATTACAGTTTACTATAGGACAATCTTTAAGGACGTTGATGGACGCAGTGGATGTGCTCATCTCTTTTTTTATTTTTCATTTCCTCTTCCTCTGCTCTCCTTACGTCTTTCTTCCCAGCTGGGTCTGACGCCAGCGGAGTTAAAAGCTGAGGCAGAGGAAGAGGAAGAAGTAAGGAAATAGGAGAGATTTGTGGAGCAGGAGGAGGCCGGAGCTCTCTAAACATCCTGGTGGCCGACTTCCTTTTAAAATGACATCTGCCTTCCAGACTCAGGTTTCCTCATGTCGGACGGGGGAAATACTTTAATAGAAATGCCTGAGTTCATGCAATCAATTAATGTCTGTTATATTAGACACCAAATATTCAAATAAAAACCTTTTTACATTAATTAAATGTGGGATGTTTCCCTTTACTTTTTCCAGTTGAGCGACCAATAGAAGAGCATGTTTGGGGTTGTTTGCGACATTAAGAAGACAAATTACATAACTTTTTAGTTCGTCCCATCCTACTGTCGCTGCATAAGTAAGACGGATCCTTTCATCTTAGTCCAGCTTTGACAAGTTACGTCATTATCTCTGAGTTTTCCTCCCATTTCCCAGCACCATCTATCCTGAGGCTCCTGATGAGCGAAGTCGCCGTCAAGATGCTCCTTTCAAGTGACTCCCGACGGAGTGGCTTCGAAAACTCGCTAACATGTTGGGAAAGTATGTTTCAGTGGAGTTGAATAAGCAATATGATGATGGGATTGTGTGTAAATTCAGAGCAGGTCTCATGCTGGAGTCCTTTACAGGACTGGGACTCATTTCTGTATTTCTTTGGAACCTCCCTTTAAAGGTTGAGTTTCCTTTCTAAGTGTCAGGAAAAACTATGAAAAGGTCAAAACAGCACAGGACACCTAACTTTCTGTTTCCTGCTCTGCTGTGGCTGAAAGTTCAGCCCATACTCCTCCCTTTTAGAGATTAGTTGTACAGAAGCAGTGGTGGATGTTATTGTTTAATCCCACAGTGTTTCCAGAACAATCCAGGCCCTGAAAATAGACCAGCCTAGTACAAAACTTTTTATTGCCTCAAAGGTTTTTCATTTTACCATAAATTGTCTGTAAAGTATTTTCTGTCTGTAAAATTTTCTGCAAAGCACCCTTGAAAAGATTATTATTGTTATATTATTAAATCCATATTTCATTTTATCAGTATAGTTTGCATTTTTTTAAAATTATTGGTTAAACCCCACAAATTATTGGGTTCTGGACCCCATATGTGAAAGAAAAACCACTATGTGAAAGTTTTCTGTTTTTTTGTTTGTTTTTTTTGTCTCTGATTCATTTCTGGAGAATTAGTTCATGACGAGGTTAGAAACTGTGACTCCACAGCTGAGTGTTGCTGTCACACGATGTTCACATGCTGCTGCGCAAGAAAGGCAACATAAATTCTGGCTGAAGGAGTGGATTTGTTAAACTATGGAAGCTGCAGATGGATCAGATGCTGTTTAACAGGAAAATCAACGTGGCTACTTTCTGATTTGATGATTGCAGTGTTAAACTATTAATTGTTTAAAAAAAACATCTAATTAAGGAATAAGGAAGATTGTATTAACACTGGATAAACTCTGAACACTTTTTTTAATTTATTCTATTATGTAATATGGTATTATGTAACATGATATTGTATTATTGTATACTATATTTTGCATCCATTGGTTATATTTGTGTTTGTTGGCCTATACTGTTCTGTTGTAATATATTTATAGTGGTAATATTCATCTCTATAACAATGTCATTATTAAATTGCAAATTTATTGTATTGATGTATGTAGTATAATTCATATGCTGTGTATTGGTGCAGTCAAATGATTATATATTATACATATTGTATGTCAAAGCTATTTATCATGTACAGTATAAGGGTATTTCATAGGATCATAAGGTCTTAGGAGTTAATAAGCTCATACATCCTCCTGTACTTTTTCGAACAAGTCTGAACGTTTACTTTATATTTTTTAATATTTTTGTTCAAAATATCAATTAATTTATTCATTCATTCATATGCAGGTCTAACAAGAGCCTAAAATCTCTAACAGGACTCTTATAATCAAACACAAACCACTTTACTCTAGTATTCTGTCAATATGCTATCATTTGAGATACAAAGATCGTGTCCTGCGCCTCTTTATGTGCAAAGTGCTCATTCAGATGGATCTAGCTGTTATAAATGAAACAAATCAAAGTGATTTGATGTCCTGGGAATTGTTTTACAACACTGACCAGTAGCTCATGGGCTCTTAGTCAGCATAAAATGTTGTATCTTCTGTTCTCTTAAGCATGAAAAAAAATCAATATCAATATCACACATGGTTGTCTTTACAAAGAAGCTTACGGAGAGCATTAAAAAATACACTTATAGTCCAGCTCAGCTGCAGGTGTGCAGAATACCAAGGTCACATCTTTCTCCTGATGCGCTTTGGACATTTAATTTAATTTAATCAATAATAACGAGGGTAGATTTTTTTACTTTAAAAGAATGTTTAGAAATGTCAAAATGATAGAAGTATCACAACAAATGAAATTCAAACGCTGAATCGAGGCGCTACCTTCATTGTATTTTGGATTAAGGGGAAGAAGAATGTTCCCCAAAATACATCAGCAATGAATGAAACAGGACATTTATAAAAGTTTATTCATCATCAATAAAGATGGAAAAATCTTTTTAAAACTGGGTTCCATCTTGTTGCGTTTTATTGAAAGCCTTGTTCATCAGAGGGCTGTTGTCGCTAACCTATAGCTAACAGCTAATCAATAACTTTCAGTAATCTTTGCTAACATCACAAACATTCATCAGCATAGTCCTGTGAGTGTGTATCGTTACGACAAAACGTGTCATTTTCCTTTTTGTCTTATTGAAGATAAACACAAATTAAGCTCCCAGTCCAGCCCTGAACAGCTTCAGACGCCATCTTTGTTTGTTGTCATCAGTTTGTCGCCATTTCCCTCATGTTAGCTAGTTAGCTATTGTAGCTAACGTTCATGAGCACAGCCCACTGAGCTTGTGGTTGTTATAGATACTTTTAGATACTTACAGATTGTATTATATAGAAACTATCAACTACTATAATAGTAAAGTAAGAGGTATCTAGGTTGATACAGTAAGTTTTTCAACCGTACCAACATTAGCTTCATGTTCAGGGATGAGAGCGAAAACAAAGGGTAGGGGTAAGAAAAAGAAATTGGATTGGGTTGAAAATTAATTTATAACCTCCTCTTAGTATAATCGGTGATGTTTATTTTATATTTATTTACATTTACATCTGCTTTTTATGTTTCTACAGTACATAAGCACTTTATATGGACAAAATGATGGAATAGTAATGTTTACATGGATGAATATTTAATCTAATTTGAAATCAATCTGGTCAGAAAAGGAGGGTTTTCTTTTTTTATTTTGACACTTTTGACCATCAAAAAGCTCAATAATCCTGAAATTCTTTCTGTTTTCAACAAAAACATCGTATCCGCCACAGTCCTGTTATGTTTTGCTGTCATCATTGTTCACGTTTTCCCTAAAACTAGTTACGTCTCGTAACCCACGCGTGGTTCAACCATCTGCAGAAACAACATCTATCACATTCAGTGCTTACATGCTTATTTTTTCCTTATGATCCGGTTGTGAAAAGGTTTAAACTGCCTTTTTTAAAATCGTATGGAAATTCTTCCCGATTGAGACGAATCGGATCAGCTGAGTTTATATGAAACATCTTTATTCTGATTGGATCCGATCAAAAGTGCTCCATGTAAATGCAGCGAATGAGATCAGATCAAAGAAAAATTAATCAAACAAAACTTATAAACAATGGAAAAACTGACATAATGCATTTCCTTTATGTTTTAATTATTTCAGTATACTGAAAAATGACTGTATTTCTCTCTACTAATCGGGTTACAGGATGCTCTGAAGAAACATTTTTCCCAGCAAAGCTTCTGAATCTACGACTTCTGCACACATCATTTGCCGTTTGCTTAACAGGGTTTAAATTGGCCTCCAAATAATTTCTGCAGCTTTGAGTTTAAGCCTAAATAAAGACTAAATAACCCAAATATGTCATCCTTGTTCTGCCCTCTCATTTCGCGTGCAGACATTTGCTCCACACGCTCGCCGGATGTGTTGCTGATGCTTTTTAGGTTGAATTATGTTGTGTAAAGCAGCTGTGAGAGTCAACAAATGCTCATAATGTGGATTTGGGGAGAGCATCCTACACAGCAGCTTGACTAATTCAATCCTGAACACAGATGATTCACTGGCATAGAGCACATAAATGGCAAAGTTTTTACGAATCTGAGGCCATTTTTCCACGTTGGTTGAGACCCAGAAATGTCATGTCTGTGATGTGTTTTGTGGACGACTTATCCTTTCGAATTCCGAGGCTGCAGACTTCAGTGGCTGGGCATTTTTTCCCCTCCTCTGCTATAGATTTGCTTGTCAGATTGTGTAAACATGACGTCCTCCTCTCCTCGACACAAGCGCACACAGTCATTACGCACTGTGTGCACACAGATGCAAACAAATACACACTTTGCCCTCTGGTTATCACAGACAATGTCACTGGAAGGACCTCAGGCATGGCTGTTTGTTTGTTTGTGTGTGCGTTTGTGCGCGTGAGAAGATGAGTTTTTCTTCATGTTAAAGCCAGATGACTGTGAAAAACGCTTTGCCCACAATTCTGATGCATAATTATGTGGCAAAATAGAGGAATGCAGTCGGTTAAAAGGCTTTTCTATGCATGTTCGTGTCAAATGTTTTAATTGAAAAACAGCCACTAGAGGGCAGCGCAGACTACAGAGGTCAATTCCAAGTCAGTTTCAGCAAAAATAATTTAACAAATACATTAAATCGTGATGATGCACATTCTTGGAAAGAGAATAAAGAAGAGATTCTTCTTTGTTCTTTTAGCTGGTTGGACATGAGCTTTTCTTTGCAACACTGCCCCCAGGGTTTCTAGTGGTACTGCTCTGTTTGTTCTTTATGGGCCTTCAGATACTCGTAAAATTAGAAAATGTTGGAAAAGTTGTTTTACTCAGGTAATTCAACATAAAAATGTGAAATCAATACATTTTATGTACTAAGTACAGATGCAAGATTTTACTTTCAGAGGCAGATTTTTGTATTTAAAATCAAATGTTTTTTGATTTCAAGAAATACTGAAATTTTCTGAGTTTTTGAATTTTAGGTTTTCTGAAGCTGTAAATCCTAATAAGCAAAATCTAAATAAATAAAAGCTAAAAATATATTGACTTGCATACTATTTGTCTATATGTTTACATTTAATCTTTAAAGTCAAGTTACAGAAATGCAGCACTTTTTTAGTTCCTGTAGAAGCTTTCTGAAAATAGACTGAAATTTAAATGATGAGGGTTTGTATGAACACATATGAACACAGAGGATGGATAAGCGTCTGCATCCAGATCCATATTTAACATTGAAATTAAAGTAGTAATAATGTTTTCCTAACATTCAGGGTTTTTAGTCCTTTGGAGGACTAAAGATTCTATTTGATTTGACTCGAAGGTCAGATCTGGGAATTAGAAGCGATCTTAGGGGATTGTGAGCTTGAACTTGGAAAATCTTTCTTCCGAATACAAATTTAACCACCACCCTCTTCTTGATGTTTGTTGGTGTATTGGTGCATTTCTGCCACTGAATGGTATAAAGATTGTATTCTTTCATTCTGAAAATGAACATTATCTCTGCAGTGCCCTCTAGTGAATGCATTGGCTAACAGCTGTGCGAACACTTCTATCACATTCAGTGCTTACATGAATGCTTTTTTTTATTCTTTTTTTTTTACAGTTTTTTTTATTCTTCATTTCCACTATTTTAGAAAAAGGAGATTCAGCTCCATCCAATTGGAATTTTGTCTGATATTATCATTAATTATATAATCCACTGTACAATAACTAAGATTTTCTTCCCAAACTAATGAGGGGCATGTCCACCCCATCAACCCCCCCGACCTCCCCCTTTTCCATTTCTGCAAACTCATAAACCAAACTTACTTACTTTTCCAAACTTGCACTGGGTGAGTTTGGCCTTCTGTAAAAGCTTTGCTGCTATATTTGATTGGATTTTTCTGGTCTGACATCGCAACCTCAAAACCACTCAAATCAGGCATTTCAAATAACTTGCAGCTTTCCACAGAAATGGATTCTGTCCATGGAGGCAGCTCCTGGGAAAAGCCTGCACACATGTAAGGGGGGCACACCCAAGCCTTCTCTAATGAAAAGGAGGCTCCAGCGCAAATGTTTTACATGTATTTTATGACCCAAAGATAACTAAGAAACCCAGAGAACTACTGCTGGTTTAGCTTTTTAGTATATTTATATTTTACTTACTTAATATATCTACAAATAAATTTCCTTTTGAACTGATAAGACAGCAGGAAATTATCACGTTATGTGTCTTTAGGGTCGGTTAACTCAAACTCTGTTAGCACCAGATGTACTTCCAGTAAATGTCGTATATTGTTACTGATGCGCTGCAAGACAGCTTGAAGAGGGATTGTTAAAGATTAGCTTCTAAGCTTCCCAAGGGGGGGATGTTTTTCCTGATGATGTAATGCTTTTTAAATATTATTAAACTTGATCAGGTCAATGCATTTAGATTAGATTAAATGAGACATTAATGAGACATTAAACGAGTCAATTAAAAGTGTGCAGAAGGGCTTGAAATGTAAATATAAATATGAAAATGATGCAATGAGAAGAAAAAAACATGACTTTGTGGTGGATCACACAAGGCGCACAAACAATGGACCAAACTGTGATGTTAAGGTGTTTGGATTCCAGCTGCAGTCTCTTCCTGATAAAAGCAACCAGACTGACGCTTCGGGCTCTTTGTAGTTCTCCTCTGCTTTGTATGTTTTGCTCTGTAGTTTCAGGCGGGAAAAAAGGGAAATCAGTTTTTCTATTCCAGGCAGAGAGTAGCGGTTTCACTAAAGCAAAGCTGCATATCTCTCATTTGCAGAGTTGTCAGAGTTGCTCATTTTCCCGAAGACAAACGAGTGAGGATTAAGCGGGAAAGAGGGTTCGCCCCACTTTTTGTGTGCTGCCTGCGTAATCTTTACAGCTGCTAATGGAGAAGATGCAGATTGGCCGAGTCGATGGAGCCGATCGTCTTTCAGATTAACACGTCTGATGGATTTCATCCCGACAGATATGGCATCTGGAACTCTAAAAAATGACTCCATGCACATGTGAAGGGATTAGAGGGAAAAACTGTGGCCATATAATCACAAAATATATTGAAATGGGGTTTCCTTATAATAATGGCAGGTTAGTTTGGAGGAAGTCTAGACATATCTGCAGGCTGCAGTGCAACCTGGAGGTTACACTGGAAAATAAAAAATAAAACAAGGTTTTTGTGCTTGAAATAAACAAAAATTGGAACAAGGGAAAATTCTCTTTATAAGATTTCTTCGAATAAGACAACATATTTAACCCTCATAAGATGTAGAAATAAGCTGGAAAACTTGTTCTTTGCTATATTTTATTATTATTGTGAAATTTTGTGTTTAATTTTAAGTTTGTGGCGCTCAAAAGTCATATTTCCCCCCTATTGCCTTAAAAAAAGTTCATGTATCTCACTGAAATGTTGCCCTTTAGGTGATTCCATCTTATAATAAGCATGATAAGATATGTTGTATATATATATATATATATATATATATATATAT
>JAVQJG010022703.1:0-14363 GCA_036024015.1 Craterocephalus amniculus
TTCAGTTGATTTGTAATGAATACACAATGTATGACATTTCATGTTTTTTAATTGCATTACAGGAAATAAAGAACTTTATCACAATATTCTAATTTTCTGAGACAGACCTGTATGTGTAAGGCTCTGCACCAAGTTGCTGTGAACACACAAATTTCCGCTTTTTATTAATGCCAGACTTATGGCTAGAGTGCGGATTTCCATGCATACTGAGTAAGGCTGTAACGATACCTGTGAAAGTATCGAAATCACGATACTCAAAGCCTCGATCCCGTCTCGAGGTGTACGGGATCAGGGGGTAGAATCGCGAGACGCTCCATCCACAGTTCATGTCGCATTCACATCACATTCAATCTGCCTTAATCATTCATCTCCAATCTACAACCTCCTTATAATTTCATAATATCACCCTGACTTCTCTATTTAAAGTGAGAGTTAATACTGATATGCTCTAAATGTCCTGTTATGGAGGGGGTTCGTGATGAGATCACATATACACTTAAGTCATGATACAGCGAGGACAGTACCAGCAGAGCCCCAAAGCATGCTGGGAAATATTCAAGCACACCCTTCCACAGGACCAATCGATCAACAGCTTTCTCTGGGCAGGCCAAGCCCCAGGCCAATCAGAAAACAGCACCACTGCGTCAGGCAGACCGTTTAGTGTAGGATCCTTTAGGGTGTTGCACCCGGTTGCACCACTGAAAACGGCCAGACGTCACCATCTTTTGATGCACTCGGCAAAAATAAACAAACGGACTCTGTAGTAAATCAAATGTCTTAATTAAAAATGGTTACTTATAGTTGTGTTTTTGGCTGTACCACCAAGTCAGACAGCAAGAAGCACATGGAGTATTATTAAAAAGCATGGGACAATGCCATAAGTTTTCAGATGAAATGAGGCGCTTGTGGTTAGCAGCAAAGCTAAACCAAGATCTACGTGGCTAAAATCTGGACATCCAAATTTGTGTGTTATGTTATTTAAATAAAACATCTTTCAAATTAAAAAAAAAATAATTTTGTGTATTGAATCGTGGAACAAAAATCGTGATACAAATGGAATCGTGAGTTGGGAGTATCGTTACAGCCCTAATACTGATTTAATTCCAGGATAAGAACAAATACATGCCTGCAATGATTAATATTCAGTGTGTCTGTGTGTTTGTGTGTGCAGGTCTGCAATGTAATTGAACGCTAACAGAACAGAGAGTCTGTTAGTCATCACTGCCAAACAACCTTCACATGCAGTACAACTTCTCCAAAGCCCAAATCTGACAGAGAGCAACAACCATCTGCATGTGGCTTCACTTTTACAAAGAAAGGTCAACTGACCTGAATCTTTTCTCCTGGGGAACAAACTAAAAGCCATTGTTGAATTAAATGATCAGGAGATTAGAATAGTTTCACTTGATTCTTTTAACATGTAATTCAAATAACAATGAAATGATTGAAAAAAACAGCAATTATCTAATGTTGATTAACCTGATTTAATGAGTCCATATTCCAGATGCGCACTGTTCCATCAGAGGAGGCTGTTGTGAGATACCGATGAATGCCGTCTACACTGAAGCCAAGCACAGTATCTGTATGTGATCTCATCAGTGTGTTGTATCCACGGCTGCTCACATCCAGGAAACCAAGGTTACCAGTAGAGGTAGCTGCCAGGACCTTAAGGCTGTCAGATGATATTGACACCATGCTTACAGGTCCTTCGTGCTCTGGAATACAAATAAAAGCTTGTTATCTTCCTGCGTGGGTATGAGACTGCTCATACAACACATCCCACTTCTCATGGATGTGATTGTCAGAACACACTTGTGTTATAACAAGCAAAAACAACATAATATATGAAGTTTGAGTTCAGTTCAGTTTGAGTTAGCGTTGGACATGGGTTTATCCCTGTTTAAGATTGTAGGTTTGGATCCATAAAAATGTGAAAAGATAATGTGTAGAGTTATTCCGTCTCCAGTCAAAAACCCCACAGTAATTGGGGAAAGGTTTGTGTGCATAGGCAGCTCTCACTGCTTTGACTCAATTGACAATGTACCAAGTGCGAACGTTCATTAAAATAAACTTACAAGTTAAAACAAATGCACACTATCTGTGTGTGATCTTCATTTTCATGTCATTTCTGCTGGTCTCCTTGGCAATGAGCATTTTTATTTCTGTGAAGTTGCTATGATATATATCCTGGTCTAATAAATTACCATTTAAATAGCTTAGGTTGAGTTAAATATATGAGCAGGAATGTCAGAAAAAAAAATAGCCGCTTAAGTTGTCGCTCTGGTTTTATTACACAACAGAAAGCCCAGAGTGAATGATTTAAAAACTTTGCATTATCATGGAGCGACATGATGAATCAACACTAAAACAAACAAAATTCAGTTACACATGGTCAAACATTTCTAATAATGCTTGCAAAATGCTTTTTTTCATTGGTTAACAGTTTTTTCCCCATCTACAAAATCAGTTTATTATAAGTTGCAAGAAGACAGACACTCCATGTCAAACAAGCAAATTACGATGAACACTTATCTGGCCTAAGGATTAAAGCAATGCCTGAGTGTGACCTATTGCCCAAATGCAGGTAAATGTTATTCGACCCCTTGCTGTGCTTACCAGCTTCCAGCATGATGGCAGAAAAATCAAGGGGCCAGAGCCGCAGGAAGCCATCCTCAGAGCCGGTGGCGCAGAATGAATTAGAGACACAGATGCTATTGATGGCAATTCCTGGACCTGCAATATACAGATACCTACCGGTATTAAAGGTTTTGTGGGGGTGGAATTATGTCAGGACAGCCAATTAAAAAGGGAAATCCACTACATTTTGGGGACAGAGAAGAAATCATAATTGCATAAATCCTCATAATTAAGGATGAAGATGTGATTTCAAGTTAGTGGTCAACTATGGTTAGGGTGAATTAAATTCATGTAAAGCTTTATTTAAAATCTGTGAGTGAGTGTGCACACACACTACCTAAATGTCCACAAAGTTGTTATCACACTGTAGTTTAAAGCACAGAATAACAAACACATTCAAACAATGACCTACCTGTGCTGAAAGTCCATTTTTCCCGCCGCTCTGCATGCTGCTGCTGCGCTGGCAACAGCCTCCTCACATTCTTGATAGCAACTCTGCTGTAGTCGATCTCAAAAATATGACCGCTCCGACTGCTGGCAAATCTATGGGAGGACGATCACAGAACAAAAGTGAAAGTCCATCAAATCAATAGTTTCACTGAACTCATATTTATGCATGCACTACAATTAATAAATGTGATTTAAAAATACAGAATGAACGTTAGCTTTAGCAGACCTAGCTTTACTAACTATTTGCATCTGTTGCCCCTTGACTGCTCACAAATATTCCACAATACATACATAATAATAACATGGTACAAACATCAAAATTAAAGTGAAAACAGAAGTGGATGGATTTGCTTACAGTGTTCGATCATCCATATGCTGTTCTGAGAAATTTCCCTCCTCAAAGGTCACATCACTGAAGTCCATTGAGTGGTATTCGCCCAGGTTGACTGGACAGGACCGCAGCGTCCCATTTCGTACTCGCCAAAGACGAATATTGTCCCGACCACATGATACCATCCTAAAGTCGGTAAAGTCACAGATTAACCTAACCTCAGAACTTTGACTTTATTAATTAAGCATGAGGCATTTTTTTCCTGATGATACGAAAAGCTTCCCTTAGGACAGAGGGGAGCGAATGCAACAAAGCATTTAATAATTCAAAAGTATGATTAACAGATTTCTTTGTATAGAACATCTCACTCTATAATGAAGGAATCCTCATTCCTCAGTTCCTCATTAAGGGCCAGACTGCCTTGCTGGGACCAAACTGCTTAGGAACTACCCATGACTCATATTATGCTAATTTGGCATTCACAAGTCTTCATCTCTTGTATAATGATATTTTTCACTCTAAAGGAAAAGAATATTGTCAGATTTAAGTTGCTACTAGTTAGTTGTTTTACTTTTCAGGAGACAAGACGGTTAACTCTCAACCAATTAACATTAAGCCACCACATCCTCATCATACATGGTGAATAAATACTGGAAATTAAAATATTTTCTTCAATGTAATGTGTAAATCGGCTACTTCAAGGCTGTCTGAAAATGTTTTTTTAATTCAGCAATTATTAAAAGACAAAATAAAAGATCAAATTTGAGGAATGTAAAACTTCATGGTTGCCAAACCTGTTGTGTTAGTAGACTAGGTACAGTGGAAAATGTCACAAATATTAACATAACATCTATGACAGTTTTCACAGTGTAAAAAACTGCTTCCATATATGCACACAAGCACTACTGGCTACAACATATAAGGAAGAAAATGTTCTTAATGAGTTGGGCCCCGTACCTGGTATCATCAAAGAAGGCAACCTTCATGGTGTTAATGTCCACATCTGTGTGATTTTTGGCTAAGATGGTCACCTCTCCACCTTTACTAATATTGCGAGTGTTCCACACCACCACCATCTACAAAATTATGAAAGAAAAATCAGCTGCCACCTTTTTCCAAGAAAAGGTGGAATGCCACACTAAAACATGTCATGGAACTATACAATTATTGAATTTTTATGCAGGAAATCATAAATAAAAGGGATCTTACTGTTTTATTGTGGCTATCTTTACCCACTCCACAGAGAATACCCCCTCCATATGAGAAGCTTTGGAAGAAAAAGCATTAAAAAGACGATGTTCAGTTAGTGTGAGCAAAAAAAGTATTCATTGTAACCTTGGATTGATGACAAAGGAAAAATAACACTATGTACAAGTGTATGTGTGCATGACCCTGGTTACCTAAGACAGGACAATGAGTGAGCATGAGTCCTGAACATTGTCAGACAGTGTCCACTGCTGTACTTCCAGACACGCACTACACTGTTGTTGCCCCTTTGTGCTGAAGCCAGCAGCGTTGTGTTACCATTAAAAGCCAGTGCAGACACCTACAAAGACACAACAGCAAAGATGTTGCAAGAATTTCCCTTTCGTCTTAGAGAAATAAACAGAATCCTTACAGAACTTATCAAGGATGTGGAAAGCATCACCTATGTTTCCCCATTTCACTGCGAGATACATCACAACTAAACTACCTTATCTGTGTGTCCAACGAAGAATCTTTGCTGGTTGGAGGATATCTTCATAGAGACGATAATTGCATGACACGGATAAACAACTTCTTCACTTGATATGGTCCACAGCCCCTGCAGCCCAAAGATAAAGTTGTTAAAACTTTATATGACACGATAAATATATAAAAACGCACCTAATGCAATTTCAATTGATAAGATTTTAATCAAAATGCAACATACATATTCTGTAGTTGCTCCTCCAAAGCCAATGATTCGACTGAGCCTGAGAATGGGGTCTGGAAGCAGCTTCTAAAGAAATTAAAGACAAGGTAATGTTAACAATAAGCTCTACAAATTAATCTGCAAAGCATCTTTTATTGGACGTTTCAACTCCTACCTGATGTTTGCTTTCTTTAGGTGATGGGAGGGTGTCAGGATATGGAGCAGGAGTCCACACAACCTTAAACATCACAGGATCCACGATACATTCAATCAAATTTTTTTAAGCTCTTATAAAGATGTTCCAAAGCCACTCGGTAGTCAAGACAACAAGAAAGGCAAAAAAAATTAGCATCTAATTAATTTTCTTGCACTTTCACTAATCAGTATAAAAAATAATATGAAGCATCACCTCCTCTTCAGTTTTCTCTCCATGTGTGCTGAATTCATTGTCAGGATGCACATACACATGAATCCCACCGTAGTCAGGACCACTGGGTAGCCTGGAGGTGAGCTGTGAACTGGAGCGTAGGGATTCCTGCAGCTGGCAATCATTTCCACAAAGCAAATCCCTCTGGTTAGTTGAGACAACACCCAGGTCAGGTATACTCGATACCACAGGGGTGTGGTTCCTTGGGAGCTGAGAAGAAACAGAGAAAATCAAAAAATCAATGAATTACCACAATATTACCTTTCCATATTATCTCTCATCACAAAGGCTCAAACTGATACAAGCAACATTTACAATAATTCCAAATTTCACACTGACTTAAAACATAAAGGATTGATGTGATAGGCTTAATGATTTCAGTCTTACTGATTTCTGGCTGGTGATCTGCTGGATGAAGGAAACACGGTCATGAACTGGTTTGCTGAGGTTGGCACAGCAAGACTCTGGTCTAACTGGTATCATTTGGTTTGAAGCCTTTCCTGAGAGGGAGATATAGAAATAAGTCCAAACTACACTGCTGTAGGAATTTTATGTTGTTTTTTTCTTTTTTTTTTTTTTTACTGAAGCCATGTCCAAAACTATTGGTTTCTTTGTACAGTGACTCAGTTCTTTAAAACATACACACAAAACCTTGCCTTATATGTAGAAATGCTCAGTCAGGCAAAAAAAACAACTAATTAATTATGTGGTTGGAACTTGGAAAAGGTGAAAAAATGAAATAGAGGATTGTGGCTTTTGCATGATTGAAAGAAAGCTAGATGCATACTGAAATACCCAAAAAATAAATCTCCATAGGAAAGTCTAGTCCTTTTTCATATATTCTTAATTTTAACAACCAGGTAATTTTACCAAAGTAAACTGCCACATGACAAAAGATGCTTTTGGAAAATATTCAGCACTCTGGACAGAAACAGTACTGAACTATCAAATACAGCAAAGTAAGGTTTAAGTGAGGAATACATTTTTAGCAGATAATAATTTTAGAGTGTGCAAGCCAGAGTCTAGGTCTGAATGTCACCCTGCATCCGTCAAGAGAGTGTAAATCCCAAATAACCGCAGAGAAACCTTCACCTGAAAAGACCGGGGGATCATTGCAAATGCTGGATGACAATCTGCAAATCTGCCCTTTGATCACCAGTTTAATAAGTTATAAATAGTTTGGAGTCTTTAGAATATAATTATAAGAATTACAAAGAATAAAATATTGTGGTGTTTTACATTTTTTATTTATTTGCTTTGCAGAATCAAACAATCGTATAGAGAGTAAATTATTTGATAATTTCTACTTAATTAGAATTAAGGAATACAAATAAAATCAATAATACAAATCAAATATCAGCTTAAATAAAATTAATCTGGACCTAATTGTGTTCTTTCTGCAATACTAGTTTCTTTAAAGCTTTGGTGGTTTCATATTGTGGCCACAGTGTTAATACATAATGAAAACAATTCATAATGAAAGAAAAGAACAAAAACCACTGACTGAAATATTCATTCATAAATGCTGCCGAGCAAAGCAGAACTTCATTACAACTTCCTAAAGCTGTTTTTTGTTCTGTTTTTAAAACAGAACTACAAGAATAGCACATAAAACAGAAACAAGCTTGAGGAAAACATAAATAAGGTGCTTTTTTATTTTCACTGCAGGTCCTTTTATTGTCATTTTATTTATTAAAAGGGTGAGTTCAAGCCGTCCAATAAAAAAATGAATATCATTTTCAGAACTTACCTGCCTGTGAATGTGGATCGTCTTTCTGCATGGAGTCAAAGGGTAACTTTGTACCATCTGATGGAAACCTGGAAAAAGTGAAGGAATCTGTAGCATCAAATTTAGACAATTTTTCATCAATATCAATATTTTACACTGTGTATATTATTTCAAGTTTTTCTGAGCAAATCAATCTGAAATTTTCTTTCTTCCGATCCTCAGAAGGAAAAATACACCCATAATGCAATCATGAACATCAATATATTTATAGTCACATTTTCGCATTTATTTCATTCACAATAATGGGTCCCTACATGGATGACATCAAATAATGATAGCATAGAATGATAGCAAATGAAATTAAATGAAATAGAATAAATTCTTCTATAAAATAAATTAGTTAAATTCATTTTCTACTTTCTATTTCTTAAAAAGTGATTGTTTGAAATGGACTTCTCCTTTCAATATTACGTAACAATTAATTACATAACACATTTTATTGTGTTGGATGTGATAACTGTACTTGATGTGGTCGTAGAGGTCATGCCAGGAGCCTCCCTTTGGCACAGGGAACGACATCTCTCTGGGAATGGGACCAGTTCCCCGAGAAGAGGCCAGACCCATTTGCTTAGCTTCACTGAAGGAAACTGCTGTTGAAAGGAGAGATGAGATATATAGTCCAGATTAGAACCTTCTGTTTATGCTAACACAAGGTATGTTGAGTGAATGTGACCTGAGAAAAAAAGCACAAGTAAAACTTTTAAGACCTGATGATGGTGTATTGGCAAAACACTTTGAGAGTTAATGCAATAGGGGAAATTTAAAGCTGACAAAAGTACAAAATGCTAACGTTTCCAAGAGTCCGTACAAATAACTTATCTTAGAAATATATAATCTAAAAAATACAGACAGGAACATAATAAATCAAATGATAAAAAGCATTCTCCCAATATGTAATGTTTTTTTTTGTTGGAATATTTCTATTATTCAAGGTCAATATCTGCATGCCTGAGTGAGTTGAGATGGGCTTTGACACTGAGAAAGCTCATTCAGGTTTCAATAATGAAGCTCCCCCCTGCCTGTGGCACTGAGAAAATATCCTTTTATTTTTCTCTTCCACACATTTGGACTCTGATAAAAGCAACGTTTGATCAAACCTGCTTATTATCCACCATCTATCACTATCTGACTGAATTATCTGCTATGGACTACCCATGTTACAACATGCTATAATTATCCATCTTTAATTAATTCAAACTAAATGGAAACAAAAGATTCACTGTCAGACAAACATACACAATTTGTGAGAAAAACACTTTAGTAATTTTGGTTCTTACCAGGATCTAGCAGCAGGTCACTTGTAAACATGTTTTTCACAGCCATATTAGCACATAGCTTGACGCTCTTCAGGTGCAGATAGTGGCGACTCAGGTAGACAGAAAGTGTGTATTTCAGATCCAACATCAAACAGGTCCAACGCACTGAAACAGGAGCTGGGCCCACCAAACCTGCATCACATAAACATTAACACTGCCAGCACTAAAACACAACATCCAATATTTGGTAGACTATAAGGAAAATTGAAACAGATTAATAATGGAACATGTACATAAGCATGTGTTTTACCATGCCTTGCAGATCTGGAGGTGCTTTCATAAACTGAATCCTTTGATGCTCCACACAAGAAAGGAAACTGAAGCCATGTAGGAGTGGACTTGAACTCTTTGAACATGTTGGAAAAGGAGATACGGACTACCTGCCCCTCCTGAGCATCAGAGTAGAGGGAAAAACGATGAAATGGGTTAAATATCTCATTTAATATATTTCTTTCTTTATTGGTGGGGAAAAAAGACCATTTTACAAATAACGCACCCAGATAGCAAAAACATGATTGGCCTGAATTTGGCCTTAACTTACAAAGTTGACATTATGTGGCCGAGCCACATGTGGCCTAGACGAAAATATCCATAAAGAAGGCTTCATATATTGGGAACTCCTCTAGCTCATATAATATTAATTATAATCCACATCCAGGCCAACAACCATAAAGGCCAAAAGTACACTGTTCACAAATAGGTTAGGGATATTGTAAGAGACTCTGTGGATGTCATACATAGGTGTTAAATATTTAAAAAATGGTGTTTCTTCTTATTCATTATTAGCAATATAAATGGAAGCATTTACTTATTTCGTTCACATTCTGACCAAATAGGAAAAGCACTCTGTAAATAATAATAGTGATATTCCCAACCTATAGTGGGCTGTAAACCTGATTCAGACCAAACATGCCTGCTTTCTGAGAAGTGTCTCCCATAAAACGACAGCATCTCACAGTGATGGAGCTTTTCACAGTGTGGAACATTGGCCCAAAAATTCCTGTTTATATGTTATGACAAAAGTTGAGCTTTACACAGATCAGAACAAAATGAAAAATAGCCACACATCACCAAGATGTACTTTGGAAAATTAGTGAATTAAAGATCAAAGAAGGTGGAGCTATTAATCTTCTGTTGACCATCGAATGACTTATCAAATGCAATATAGATTTGGAAAATACCTATGCTTTCTTTAAAATTTTGAATAACATCATTGAGTCTTGTACCTCAACAGCGACATCAAGATGGACCACAAAGTATTTTCCAGGAGTGGGCCTGAAGAGAAGGTAGAAGAAGCGGCCAGTCAGCCCAAGAGACTGTTTGCCGTTTTTGGGCATTAGGATGTAGCTGTTGGCAGGAACTGGACCCTTTATCCGAAACACTTGACACTTCAGTCTTTTGTCCTGCCGGGATGTATAAGTTGAAAAAAAGTCAGTCTGCTCAGAATACCAACTGATAAAATAATATTCTAACCTTAACCATTAGATAAATAAACAAAATATGTGAAGAGATATGGCTATTACTGACATAATATTGAAGTAAATTACTGCAATTTGAAGTAAAAATACTTTGTAAAAAGTGTTTTATTTTTAAAAAATCACATATATAAAGTGCCAGAAGTTACCATATATATTGAAACCTCTCCCTCTTTGGCAGACCTCTTCCATTCTTCAAGTCTGATGTGCTTGAATATGTTAACGTAAGGATGCTCCCAGCCTGCGTGATCAAAACAACCACAAGAAACATTTAAGACAAGGTTCTCGATAGCCAGCTAAACGCCAGCAGGTCAAGTTGTTTCATTCAACAAAAGGTGAAAGAGCACCTTACCTTTGGAGGAGGCCATTGGTAGATATTGCTACTGGAAAATCCACCTGTTGATGCCTCTGTGTATTTTAGCTAGCAAGGAGACAGTTAAATAAACGAACAGGATAAAAAGTTCCCTTTCCGTTTTCCATGGCAGTACTCAATGAAACACTTTTCTTCTTCAAATCATTAAAAGTTTCAATAGCCCTCCCAGTTCTTTGTTCACCGTGTTATCAGCTGATTTAACTTCTCTGGTGCTGCACTTATTTCTTCCCGCTTTGGACTCCGCCGTTGCCAATGACGCGCTGATGCGCATGACGTCATTACGTTCAAAAACATTCATGGTACGTCTGGGTAATGAAGTTTATGCAACAAAAAATGAAACGCAATGAGAACATTTCGAAACAAAACTGCTGTATTTTAAGATCTCATGGACATTTTATTTATAAGTATAGGGTGTCACTTAGAAATTTACAACCTAATTCTTGACTTGGCAGTTGAGTTAGTTTTGTTCTCTATCTGAGAGCTCATGCAAGTCACTTAATAACATTTTGTGGCCTAGAAATCACTGGTTTTGACAACAAACAAGCTCAGTGATGGTTTTGTTTGTATTACACTTTGAAATATCAAAACAACTATTATGACTACACAATTGTACAATTCACATATTACTGATATATACACATAGCTTCATAAATATACAGAGAGAGAGAGAGAGAGAGACTCCTTCAGTCTGAGTCTGTTTTTACAACGTGTGGGAGTTGTTCCACAGGATCTTTTAGATGAATGAGGAAGGACACTTGCATTTCCAAAGATGACTGTCCAGTTTCATCTTCATCCTTTTGCTGTAGGTTGCCATCTTCACTTCCTGCTAATGGAGAGTGCACTAAACAAGCATCTGCTTGCGTGGAAATTGGCTGGACTGGCTGTCTGAAAATCTGTGAACTATCAGGAGTAGGTGAACCGCCTGGCATCGCCCTGCTAGCTGAAACAGAGGATCTGTTGCGATCTGGGACTGTGGCAATGGAGAAAGTGTCTGCTCTTGATTCAAGCACAGCTAGTCACTGTCCACAGCATACAATCTCTGTCCTCCAGCTGCGCAACTTTCTCTTCACCTCTGTCTGCACCTGTACAGACAGCAGAGGTAAAGCCAATAAGATTTAATGTATAGGGTCATTTATAGGTTTTGCAATAGTCTACTTTTATATTACATACAATACAATCTAATAAATTACCCTCCATGATAATTACAAGATTATTTAAAAAATGCCTCACCCATCAAACAAGCAAATAATTATAATTGCATAATCATATCGTTAGACATTAATACTAGAACAAAAACACATTATCTTTTTTACATTTGGAGTTATTCTGACATCAGTTGCATACAAACCTTACATGACTTTTTGTGTATGAGAGTATACAAAACGTTGTCCCCAGAGCTACAGAAAGCTAGAATTTATAACAACACAGCTGAGTAAGTCCCACCACCCCTTCCCTTAGAGATTCCTTCAAAGCCTACCTAGTGTATTTTTTACTACCTGTAAGCTCATCTCTGATGTTTTCCATTTAAGTTAACAAGACTATCCGTTCACAACTTTCTTTCTAAAGAACAAACATGATCTTGAGGTCACAAACCTCTTTATTGGCATAGCAGTAGAGTACAGCAACCAAGAAACCCTGTAGAAAAAAACAAAATACCTTTTTGTTAAGAAAAAGTATATAAGAATTACATGTATGAATAGTGACGCTGTTTTAGATAATACTGTAGCATGTAATAGCATGCCATTGCTCTTTATGCAGATTGTGCATACCTGAAACGAGCTGATAAAGAGAGTAAAGAACACTTTTACGTAGCGAAAAACGCCTGTTGTCTGTTCATCTGTAGCAAAGATGAAAATCACCTCATGAATACCAAACAGAGGAATGAGCGTAAGAGTAGCCTTGGTAAGCCTACAAGGATCAATCAAACATAACAGTAATTTGTCACATTGTCCTAGTCATTGTTTCATGCTGATTATTCATTTTGTCAAGGCATTGAAATTCAAGCGCTGAAGAAAAACAACATACCTAAGTTTATAATCTGGGTATCGACTCTGGTTGTTGGCTCGTAATTTGGAAAATATGACCCCGAGGATTTTCACAAAAATCAAAACGTTGATCTGTAAATCAGAGCATGAATGAATTTTTTGTTGAATCCAGTACATAAATACATGTTTTGTGATTCATACAGTGCAACATATAAGTAAACACATTGACTATTTGCGTGAGTCATCTTTACTAGTGAAGCAAAAAGAACCGGGAAACGAATGATCCACCAGTAGTTCATGTTCTCATTGACAGCCCAACACCTAAGAAAAGATACAGATATATATTTTTTTGTATCTGCTGCCCTTTTTTATAAAAATAAGGGTGCTACATACACAGACAATCTTACTTACTCTTTGTTTTCATTCAGTATCTTCACCACCACCCAGGGAACAACAAATAAAAGTGGGGTTCCTAAAGTGTAAGCATAAAAGAAAATGCTAGTCAGTACTTCAACTCCTTTCATAGACAAATAATATAGTTGTTGCATAAATATTTCCATGGTATCAGTGAATATTCTATTGTCATATAAGCCTAATTTGTTGTGCATTTGTCTGAACAAGAGGTTACTAATGCACTTTGATACTAACGTACTTTCAAGATTATCTTTGATGTACAGCCAACATGGGTTTGATTGCAAAACCTCCTTCAATTTTTATTTAAAAGTCAGATAAAAGCTCCTTTTATGATGGAACTCACCCCAGCCCAGACAGAGGTACGACAGGTATTTGTTGCTATCAATCAGCACAGAGGAAATAAGTACAGCGTATAAATAAAGTGCTTCTCCAAAGAACCAATAGTGATTGGCCAGGACGCAGTACTGCATCACCGCCTGCGCAATTCTGCAGCCAATAGCAGTCTAAAAGAAACAAAAGAAGAAATTATGGAAAATATTAGATACATTTTGTTGAACTTTGTGGCAAGAAAAAACAAAAAGCCATTATTGGAAAATTTCAAGACCTACCTGATGACTGAGCATCTCACTCACATCTGTCTGTTTCATGATTTCTCTTCCCCAGTGGCGATCCAGCATTGTGTCTTTCACAATTACAGCCACAGCTCGCAAAATGAAAGACAAGAAGAGGTTTGCATGGATGTAGTTTCTAGTGCAATGTAGTTTCCTATTAAAAGACACAATATACCATTCAGGGTGAGGGTGCTGCACATCGTCTTATCTAATTGTTTGCATTTGAATGCATGTAGTAACATTAGTGGAGAAGGATGAAGGTATAAAAAAGGACTTTACATATGTGAGTCAGCTTACCTGAAGCTCAGAAGAATGACAAGAGCCATTACGAGCGTGGACAGGGACAAAGAATATCCAACAGTGTACAACATCCTGAAGCTCAACAGCAACTGTTTGATCCACAGCTACAAAAAAGGAAAACAGACTTTTTGTAAAATGTATAGCATTATATTTGCGGTTGAGATTGAAGATGAAGAAAATAAGGTGGGCCGCCACCTTAACGTGGTGGAGGGGTTTGCATGCTCCCTGCTTTGGCAGGGAGCCGGACTAAGGGCGGCCCGAAGACCCCTATGACGAGGACGACAAATGGACCAACGTGTCCCTTGCCCGGACGCGGGTCACCGGGGCCCCCCCCTGGAGCCAGGCCCGGGGGTGGGGCACC